>SJYC01029433.1:0-21250 GCA_006408675.1 Madoqua kirkii | reverse complement strand
AGGCGCTGGCGGCACGGTGAGACAGTGGAGGGCTGGCTTTGAGTGCAAGGAGCCAGTGTCCCCGCATCAGTGGGTAAGGTAGTTCAGGCTTTCTGTCTCCAACTGCACTTTCTCCACCTCTGCAGTGTGCTCGTCAAGGTCACTAATGGTATCCACAGTGCCGATTCATCGCCCCATCCAGGGATCATTCCTCATCACACGTGGATTTCAAGCTGCTTCCGGCACACCCTTTTCCCTCAGCCTCATGGGTTTCACGCTGTCCTGTTTGGGGCCTGCTGTTCTCCTATCACAAGGACCGCTCCCTCTTAGCCTCTTTTATTATTCCCCTGCTTCCCCTGCCCCCTTTCCCTTCCTGTGCAGTGCGGGATCATACTTCTTTTTTGCATCTATACTCCCATGATCTCATCCAGGTTTATGACATAAATGTCATTACATGCTGATGACTCCCAAATGCATCAATCCCGCAAGTCTTCTGCTATAAACTGTATAACCACGCAGCTAACTGTCCTCTCCACGTCTCTGCTTGAATGACTATCAGAAGTCTCAAAGTGAACCCGTGGAACAGGGATGGCTGGTCTTGCCTGACCAAGATTTCCCCATCTGTGTTAGTGGAAGTGCTGTCCTTCCAGACGCTGGAGCCAAAATCCTTTAGTTCACCTTCACCTCTGTCTCTCACCTACAGCTGTCAACCAGTCCTTTAGGGAATACTGTTGGCTTTTGCCTTCAAACTAACCACCGATATCTTACTATTTTCATTACTTTCCCATCATCTCTTTCTTGGATTCTTGGAAACAGTGTCCCAACAAGTATCCTCACTGTTACCACCTGGAGGTGAAACACACCAGAGCAGCCCGAGTGACTCTTCGAGATCACGGGTCATTCCATACCACTCCTCTGCTCTGAAGATACCGATGGAGTTCCTTTCACCTACAGTGAAAGCTTCTTTGGTGCCTCAGATGATAAAGGATCCACCAGCAACGTGGGAGACCTGGGTTCAATCCCTGGGTTGGGAAGATCCCCTGGAAGAGGGCATGGCAACCCACTCCAGCATTCTTGCCTGGAGAATCCCCATGGACAGAGGAGCCTGCTGGGCTACAGTCCATGGGGTTGCAAAGCCTTGGACACCACTGAGTGACTAAGCACAGCACAGTGAAAGCAGGAGCTCTCTCGAGACGTACAAAACTCCACTCTGTCTTGCACATACTTTTATTAGTCATATTTTTAGGTTTCACGTATAAGCAAGATCATAAAGTATTTGTCTTTCTCCGATTCATTTCTCTGGGCATCCTATCTCCAGGCCCATCCACTCTGTTGCAGAAAACTCATGGTTACCAAATGGGAGAGGGAAGGTGGGAGGGATGAATTAGGGGTAGGGGATTAACAGATACACACCACTAGATAGAAGATAGATAATCAGCAATGATACACTGTAGAGCACATGTTATCTTGCAATAACCTACAATGGAGTCTTATCTGCAAAAACAGTACATCATGAATCTGTACACCTGAAACTAACACGATATTGTAAGCCAACTATACTTCATTAAAACAAACAGCAGCCTCTGCTCTAAAGTCGTTCATCTCTGGCCCTCCTCCCCTGCCTTACCCCCTAATTCTAGCACCTTCTACCTTACCCCGGCCCCTGCTCACTCTGTTCTGGTCATATTGTCTCCCTTAATCTTCTTGAATGTAGCAGACAAACTCCCCTCTCAGGGCCTTTGCAGCCTCTTTTCTCTCACTGGAATGTGTCTTCTCCCTACAAATGCCCAATACACTTACTACCTCATTACTGTCATGTGTTTATTCAAATAGCCCCTTTCCAGTGAGATCAGCTGTGATGTGCCTCTTGGGAAATGCAACCCACCATCTCACGCTTTGTCTCGCCCCATCTCCTACCCTGCTGTATTTTTCCTCTTAGCACTTATATCTTCCAGTTTTTGCTTTATATTATTTTTTAATCTCTTTTCTCCCCACGAAAATGTAAACTGCCCAAGGACAAGGGTTTTCATTGTTTGGTTCACTGGTGTATTCCCACGGTTTAGAATCACTTCAAACACATGGAAAGTCCTCACTAGAATTTTGATGAATGAATGAAACTTGTGACTTTCATAATTTGCATCATATTCACTGACATAGCCATTCTCCTAAGGCTGGGGGTTTGGGTCCTTTCCACTATTTTGTTGTTTTATAGAACATCACAACAAATAGCTTTTTATAAGAATCATTTATTAGTTACATTTTAACCACCCTAGGATATAATCCCATAAACAGGAACATCAGGTAAAATGACGTAGGTGTTTTAATGCCTTCGTCTCATGCAGTCAAACAGCTTTCCAGCTTAATTTTCCAACCATAGTGTTTGAGAATACCCACTGCTACAGTGAAGTTAGCATTTATTTTTCTTACCTTTGGCAATTTAGAAGACAAAAAAAAGGGCACATCTCAATCTCACATGAATTTGAATTTCTTTGATGCAAGGTGATTTGAAGTTTTTGTTACATGCAGTCAAACAGCTTTCCAGCTTAATTTTCCAACCATAGTGTTTGAGAATACCCACTGCTACAGTGAAGTTAGCATTTATTTTTCTTACCTTTGGCAATTTAGAAGACAAAAAAAAGGGCACATCTCAATCTCACATGAATTTGAATTTCTTTGATGCAAGGTGATTTGAAGTTTTTGTTGTTTCTTACTCATTAACATCGTTTTAACTAGCTCTTCAGAGCCTTTTCTTATTTTGCTACTGAAATATTCATGGTTTTTGGAGTTATTTATGTATTAAAAATATTTACCATTTTTTTTGTATTGTTAAAAAATTACTTCCATTGATTGTTGTTAAATTACATGATGTTTGACATAAAGAAGGATTTAATGTTGCCAAATTCATCAAATTTTCTGCCTTTATTATGCCATGTTTTTGGACACAGACAGACCTGTAAACTTCCTTGCATTTACTTCTAGTTTTAATGACTTTGTGTTTTATTTCTTCTCTGTAATCTGTCATTTATTTTGCAGTTAGGCTCAGTATAGATTTTTCACTATTAGAAAAATCTACATCACTTTTTGAACAGCCGTATCTTTCCTAACTTATTTCTGAAATTGTCATATTCATGCCCACAAATCTTATATTTCATAAAAGTATTTCTGGGCAATCGATTCTGTTACATAGACCCGTCTATTGATTCCTATGCCAGATCCCAACCGCTTCTGTCACTGTAGTTTGTGGAATGACTTTAAATAGACCAGGGTGTTCCTCCCATCCTCCAGTTGGTTTCTCTTTGGGGGTTTTCATGGCTAAAGCTAAAAGTGAACTCTATTCTCCCTTGATAGCTATTCCAACACAACTATTAGCATTTTGCTTAGAATTGCCTTAAAACTATAAAGACACTTGGGGAAAAAATGACATCTTAATAGTCTTCATACTTCTTGTCACAAATATAATTTGTTTCTCTCTCTCTTTTTGTTGCTGTTGTTGATTCCATTTTATCACAAATCTCTCCAGACTCTGAAAGCTCCTCCCTTGTTCTAGAATCAGAGATTCTGGGTTCTGTTCCCAGCTCCAGCTTTCTTACTGCCTGACCCTGGACAGAATATTTGATCTTCCTAAATCTATGAGTTAATCCTTAGGTTGGAGTTAAAGCAGTAACCACTGATGAGATAGTCTTAAAGACTAAACAGAAAATTACACCAAAAGCCCTTTGTGTGGAACAAAGAGGCACTCACTAAATGATGACTTTCAAAAATCAACCCATCTTTGCATTCTCATCCTTTCTTTATATAGAGAAGGAGTGAAGGTCACTGGAGAAGCAGAGTCTGAGAAATCAAGGGCACAGAGTAGGTGCAGAGACTGATGACCTGACGTTGGGGCTTTGCGCCTGAGGTCTGAGCTGAGCAGAGGGTAAAAAGATGAAGCCAGGGCTAAGGGAAAAGGTTTGGGGAAATTTCTGCACATTTAAGGAAGGCCACAGGGAGCCCATGGAAAAGAGTTGGGTCATCCCCACAGGGCTGCCACATGGATAATACCCCATGCAGTCCGGCAGGGCCCCAGCTCAGAAGGGCCCTGAGTGTGCTTCCATGCTCTGTTACTGCCAACCCGAAATGCTTATTGACTTTTGAACAAGAGTCCTGCACCTTCATTTTGTACTGGGCCCACACAAGACGCAGCTGACCATGGTGTGCCTGGCCTTCTAGCTGGTGGGAAGAGGACTGCTCTGGGTCCCTCTGGGCCCTTCTTCCTCCACGCTGACACACCATTAACTTAGGAAAGGAAGGGGCACTCAGAGTGCACTTTCCATCTAGTGGGAGGGAAAGCTGGGGCTTACACTTTATCAGAAATGTGAGTATTGGACATTGGTGCATGGTTAAACTACAGGTCGTGATTTACAAGCTAACCAGATACTCAGCTCTTTGGGGGAAAAAAAAAAGAGAGAGAGAGAGAGAAAGAGAGGATGAAACACGAAAGAGATGAGAATGTCAGAGGCACGATTCTTGCCCAGGACTCTGGACGCTGTAGTTCAAGGCAAAGCTCACAAATCTGCTGACTTGTTCCCTCACTCCTTCCCATTCCAGAAGCTTTTCTGGCAACTAATTATTTACCTCTTAGACATGGAAATGGGAGGGGGCGGTGCGGATAACAGTTGTGTTCAGGGGAGCAGAGAAATAAACGTTTATTGCACGTTATAATATGCCAGATGCTGTATTTGGGGCTTTCCACCTAGTTTCTAGTTTACTCCTCACAAGGACCTATGGGTGCATCAAATTATGCCGTTATATGAAGAAGGTGGACCAGGGAATCGGTCAACCTGACCAAATCACATAGATGGCTAGGACAAAAAAAGGATGCCACCCCAGGCCTGCTGACACCGTTGGCCTTGATCTCGTTAGTGAACCTGGCACAGATGAAGAAATTCTTCATTACTATGCTCCAAGCACCACTCTAAATGCTTTCCACGTTTTACTTTCTTTCATTCTCACCATGAAACTGGGGCTCAGAGAGTTTGTTCGTTTGCTGAGTTGTGTCTGACTCTTTTGTGACCCCTTTGACTACAGCCCATCAGGCTCCTCTGTCCAGGGGGATTTCCAGGCAAGAATACTGGAGTGGGTTGCCATTCCCTTCTCCAGAGGATCTTCCTGACCCAGGCAATCAAACCTTTGTCTCCTGCACTGCAGATGGATTATTAACCAACTGACGCAATAGAGAAGCTCTCCGAGAGTTTAGATAATTTCTACAAGGACTTGCAGCTGTGAAGTGGCAGATTCAAGATTCCAAGCTAAACAATCCACTCCCAAGACAAAGCCTTAGCTGTGACCTGGGCAAAGCTGGTGACTGAATATAGACTGCATATGGAAACCGTGGAGGGAGATTTCCTGGTTGAGTAGCCAGTGGGAAGATGATGTCATTCACTGAAATGTGAACTGGATAAGGGTGAGGTGCAGGCTTTAGTGGAGTGCTTGTGACATCATTGTGGACAAGCTGAGTTTGAGGATTGTGGATGGCACTCCCAAAAAGATGCTCAGTAATGACCGCACCTTCCTTAAAGTGTTGCTGCAGAGATTGAATGAGTTAGTCATTAAAGTGCTTGGAATGATGCCTGGCACTGAGGGAGGGTTACAGAAGCGTTTGCTATTATTATGGCCTAGTGAACAAGTGGGTCATCGTGGAGCTAAGAAGATTATTATGACCCAGTAAGCAACTGGGTCAAATGGAACTAAGAAAGAGAGATCTTGGCTGAGATGCAAAATCAGGCATTCTGAAGTTATAGATGGGAACTGAAGTCATGGGAGAAAAGCAGAAAGAAGGGAAGAGAAGAGAAGAGAGCCTCAGGACAAGCATCATCAGAGATTCACAAACTGTCTCAGAGGACCTGGATAAAGGCTGGCCATTAGAAAGCCATTTCTGAAGTTTCAACAAAAGAGAAATTACTGTTTATATCTGCAATAAAGCATTGCGTTTCTGACCAAGGAAGACAATTCCTCAGATGGTAACCAACAGAGTCAGAAATAACAAACAAAATAAGATTAAACCGAACTCCTACAGAAAAATGGACCACAGCTAACCCAGCTGCTCTGTTTTGCTCCTGAACAGAATGACCGTGAACCTGTGCCCAGCATCATAGTAGCTGATAATTTCCCAGCCCCTCAATCAGCTTCCAACCAAATGTGGCTGGAAGGCTTCTACGAGGTGAAACAAGCTAAACAATCCACTCCCAAGACAAAGCCTTAGCTGTGACCTGGGCAAAGCTGGTGACTGAATATAGACTGCATATGGAAACCGTGGAGGGAGATTTCCTGGTTGAGTAGCCAGTGGGAAGATGATGTCATTCACTGAAATGTGAACTGGATAAGGGTGAGGTGCAGGCTTTAGTGGAGTGCTTGTGACATCATTGTGGACAAGCTGAGTTTGAGGATTGTGGATGGCACTCCCAAAAAGATGCTCAGTAATGACCGCACCTTCCTTAAAGTGTTGCTGCAGAGATTGAATGAGTTAGTCATTAAAGTGCTTGGAATGATGCCTGGCACTGAGGGAGGGTTACAGAAGCGTTTGCTATTATTATGGCCTAGTGAACAAGTGGGTCATCGTGGAGCTAAGAAGATTATTATGACCCAGTAAGCAACTGGGTCAAATGGAACTAAGAAAGAGAGATCTTGGCTGAGATGCAAAATCAGGCATTCTGAAGTTATAGATGGGAACTGAAGTCATGGGAGAAAAGCAGAAAGAAGGGAAGAGAAGAGAAGAGAGCCTCAGGACAAGCATCATCAGAGATTCACAAACTGTCTCAGAGGACCTGGATAAAGGCTGGCCATTAGAAAGCCATTTCTGAAGTTTCAACAAAAGAGAAATTACTGTTTATATCTGCAATAAAGCATTGCGTTTCTGACCAAGGAAGACAATTCCTCAGATGGTAACCAACAGAGTCAGAAATAACAAACAAAATAAGATTAAACCGAACTCCTACAGAAAAATGGACCACAGCTAACCCAGCTGCTCTGTTTTGCTCCTGAACAGAATGACCGTGAACCTGTGCCCAGCATCATAGTAGCTGATAATTTCCCAGCCCCTCAATCAGCTTCCAACCAAATGTGGCTGGAAGGCTTCTACGAGGTGAAGGGTCGGGGGTTGTCAGAGCTGTGGTCTAGTTCAAGACACTGAATATGACTGTGCATGCGTGCACACACACACATATGCATACGCACGCACGCACGCGCACACACACATGCACACATACTCATGCACACACACACGCACACACACACGCACACACACATGCACACACACATGCACACACACACATACACACACACACACACACACACCTCCGATACTTTCTGGTTACTTTGACTAGAGATGCTGGAGGTTTCCTCTTGCTCCCTAGTCCCATACACATGACTTTCTTCAGAAAATCCTTTTTGTTTCACTTGGGTTTGCTCACCTCCCTAGTTCCCACTCTCAGCACTTACCCACTGAATTGGAACTTGCTGCATTTCTGGCTTCCCTGTTACACTACAAACACATCAGAGTTTTAACCCTAGACCCAGGTCCTGGCACAGTGCCTGACTATCATAGGCACTCAAAGACTCTCGTGTTAAAAATTTATTCCTGGAAACTTCATTTTTAATTTCAGCATCTTCTCTGTAGTCCAGCCTACTTTTGTTCCCAGATTAGACTTAGAGAATATGTGAGAACATCAGTGATCTGAGCCCTTCTTTGTCCAGGATGGGAAGTTTATGCAGGAAAAGGTCACTTTTGCTGAGGTATAGTTTACACACATTTTAAGCGCACCACTCACTGAATTTTGATAGTCGTGAATACTTGTGTATTGTCGTTCTTGTGTATTGACTGATTGGGCTCAGTTGTTCATATGAGTCCTGCTCTTTGTGACCCTATGGACCATAGGCTGCCAAACTCCTCTGCCCATGGGATTTTCTAGGCAAGAATACTGGGGTGGGTTGCCATTTCCTCCTCCAGGAGATCTTCCTGACCCAGGGATCGAGCCATATCTCCTGCATATCCTGTGTTGGCAGGCAAATTCCCTACCACTGAGCCACCTGGGGAAGCCCTTATACTTGTACCACCACCATATTCAAGATGAAGATCATTTTCATCCCCAAAGGCTTCCTTGTGTGTTTCCCGGGTTAATTTCCCACCATCATTCAAGAATCAGGCTGCAAGCTGGATGTTTAATGCATAGCATAGGAGGAGATGGGTCAACCCCGGGTTTTATTAAGGAAATGAATGAATGCATATCAGAATGACTGCTAACACGCAGGAGGTGAAATCCGTGGTTTGGTGTCAGAGAAAAGGTGAAATAAAATATGTCAGAAGGAAAGCAGCCTGGCAAAGTCAGGAAGGCCACAAGTAGAGCCTGGGGTGGTTTGTTTGGACAAGAGGTTTTGGATGGGGAGGAGACAGCATAGCTGATGAGATAAGAATTGTTTGGGGTAGAGAGCAGGTCTTCACATGGTGGGGGAGCGGGTTGGAGATGTCTCATGACCTTGCTGGCACCTGTTCCTGCCTGGGGAGGGTAAGGTCACTCGTGGGCTCTGGAGTCTTACTGGCTGGGAAACACGGGGCAGCATACGGAGCTGGGAGCTTTATCCTGAGATGTGCGGTCACCCAGCTCCTCTGGCTGATTCTTTGCTTTCTTCACTCCAGAGACTGCTGTTTCTATCCTCTTCCTAGTCTTTCCTGCTTTATCAGACCTGGCAGATCCCAGGCTTGGATGTCTCCCCGTCCCACTTTTTCTGACTCACCCTATCAGGCTTTCAAACCCAGTCTTCTCGGTGAACAAAGAGAAGAAAACCTTAGGACTGAAAGGTAACAGAAGGAGCCCAAGTTTCTCTGTGACTTTTAATTTTCAACCATCAGTCTCTGTAGAAATAGAAATGTAATTTCAAAGCCGAATCCAGAGACTGATTTCAGCATCGAGATTTTTGTTTTCAAAATGACTCACGTTAAGGGAGGGAGTCCAGATCATCATTCAGCCTCTCCTTTAGAGATGTTCTACCTGTATTTATACACCTCTCTGTATAAATACACCCATGAAGGGTGTTTCTTACAAACCCTTCATGGAAGACAAAATTTAACAGCCAGTCCTTCATAACAATTTTGTGATCAGATGATACAATCCTTCTGCTATCTTCCCAGTATTGAGGTTGGTTAGAAAGATCAGAGAAGCCGTGGCCCAGGTGACAAAGCCCACCTTTACCCAGAGGAAGCCACAAACCTCTCAGATTTCCCTCTGCCTATCAAGTTTTGTCTACAATATAAGAAACAAGTAGAATTTCATCAGTGGAAGACTTAGGGAAATCTAGCTTTGGGCTAAGGGGGCTGGTCCCGACTCTGGTGTAAAATAACTATGAGAACCTGGTAAAATAATTTTCCTTTATGAATCTGATTCTTTTTCCTCTGCTATAAAATTATTGCTTACATCTTTAGGATGAATTTTTTTCTTCCAATAGGGAGTGCATGTTCCTTAAAGCAGGGGTCCCCAGCCTTTTTGCACCAGGGACTGGTTTTGTGGAAGACAATTTTTCCATGGACGAGTTGGTGGGGGGGGCGGCAGGGGTGTGTGCGTGTGAAGTTTCCAGATGATTGCATTTATTGTGCACTTTATTTCTGTAATTATTCTATCAGCTCTACCTCAGCTCATCAGGCATTAGGTCCTAGAGGCTGGGGACCCCTGCTTTAAAGAAAATTCCAATTTGATCATCTGTAAAATGGGGATAATTATAGCAGCTACCTCATGGTGTTGTTATGAAGGTAAATGAGTTCATTTGTACCCAGAAATTTGGGCTGGGCTGGCACATAGTTAAAGGACTTAATAAATGTTGTCCATGCTGAGGCTGCTACTAATGATGCTGCTGACATGAGAAAATAAAGGAATTCTATAAGGACTGCCAAGCCAGGGCATGAGCTGGGGATGCAGCCCCCTGGAGCCAGGGGAGGGAGAGTTAGTCTGCGGAGACAGAAGCCAAAGGGCCACGTCCTCGTGGGAACCTGGAGATCGAGGACAGGACTGGATGACATTTCCACAAGAGGCTGGAGCCCTCGAGAGCTGCCAAATGCTGGGTGAGGAAAAGATTTCAGAATTGGCATGAGGACAGCAAGGAACCTCGTCTGTCCAGACCTGATGCATGGAGCAGCTGAGTCTCCCCAGGGAAGGCGTGACCGTGGCCTGTGCCCAGATGGGCTTGGGGGTCTGATCTGTGTTTCCTGGGCTGATTCACTCCCCGGGTCCCAGTGGACCTAAACACAGAGGGAGAGACATGCTGGCACCCCAGTCTCCACCCTCTCCTGCTGATCACGGGCCCCTGATTCCACATCACCAAACACGCAAGGACAGAACCATAGTCTCTTAGGACTAAGTCATCAAAAGACTGAGCATGTGTGTGTGCTCAGCTGGGTCCAACTCTTTCCAACCCCATGGACTGTAGCCTGCCAGGCTCCTCTGTCCATGGGATTCTCCAGGCAAGAACACTGGAGTGGGCAGCCATGTCCTCCTCCAGGGGATCTTCCCGACCCAGGCATTGAACCTGGGTCTCCTGCATTGCAGATGAATTCTTTACCCCTGCAACACCTGGGAAGCCAAAATCAAAAGACCAAATCGAGACTATAGAATTGCTCAGCTTAAAATGCTTTAAAAAGCAGGAATCAAAAACAGCTGAAATTAAGACACAGAAAAAGTAAAGCCTTAGAGCCTTTGGAAGTTAAAAAATGAAGTCATGAAAATTTTAAAGTCTCAATGAATGGTTAAGCATTATCCGAGAAGATAAAATTACCAAAATGGAAGATAAACCTGGAAGTCATCCAGATGTAGAGAAATGAAAAATATGAAACAGCAGTTAATGGTGAAAGGACCAAATCCATGCCTCACAGTAGCTTCAGAAAGAGAGAGCTGAGAAATAATATTTGAAGAGACAATGGAAGAGTAACAATTCTCCAAAATGACTGAAGGACCTAAGTACTGAAAGTAATCAATCAATATGTCAAACGGCCAGACGACAGAGGATGAGATGGTTGGATGGCATCACTGACTCAATGGACATGAGTTTGAGCAAACTGCAGGAGATGGTGAAGGACAGGGAAGCCTGGTGTGCTACAGTCCATGGGGTCGCAAAGAGTCGGACAGGACTGAGCAGCTGAACAACATGTTGAACAATCAAAAGTAAAGTGTTCTGGACGAGACTGCAGTGGGCAGCCCGATGCACGCTCAGAATGACCACCATGCCAGCAGGGACAGCACCAGCTCCCTGGGGGCATCTAGGACTCGGAGAGGAGCAAGTCTGCACAGCTCTACACTGAGGCATCCACATTTGCAAGCCCATCTCCAAATTTCCCCGTGATCTCTGTGTGCACCATATGCACAGCCATCTTCCCTCACATCCCCATTCTGACATGCAATCTAGGATATTAACAATCACAGACTCTGACAATCCCCAGACCAGTCCCTGTGCCCTCCAGGGGCTCCCTCCAGACCCTGCCGCCCCTCCTGCGGGAAGAAGGCTCTCTCAGCCGCCTTCCTCCACACACTCAAGGCTATTCCACTAACGTTTCAGGTTCTCGTCTTCAGTGCCAGGGGCAAGGTGACATTCCTGAAGATTTATTATTATTGTTTTCCATCACCTGAGGCACGCCAGTCCTCTAAAAGCTTCTGCACCAGGTCGATTCTCTAAGTTAACTCTGACTTTGCACAGATTTATTGGCAAGGTTTGCGGTTTGCCCTGTGTGTGTGCACAAGTGTGCGTGTTCCGGACACAAAGGTGAAGGGAGAGAGAAAACCAATATTTATTTCGCTTTCATCTGTGCCATCCCCTGGGCTGATTGCAGTCACACACACTGATCCCTTCCATCCTCAGGAGGGTCCAGAGAGCAGTATCCTGGATAAGAAGGCTCAGAGAAGTTCTAAAAGAGGAGAAGGTTAGGTAGCCTCGAGGCTAGCTCTAGGAAAGGGGACCAGCAAGACAGAGGGAGGTCCATATGCCGGAAGGAACCTAGAGTCCACGATTAATGGAAACACAGCGTGTGTGGTCTAACCCAGGCTTGGGAAGTAGGTGGGGCCATCTGACTGGGTATCTACCTGTCCTCTGCAGAGTCCAGGGAGGAATCAAATGGCCATGCTGGCCTGAGCTCTGAACCCAGGACACTTGGAGGCTCTGACCAGGACCGCCGGGGCTGTGACCAGCTGTGTCCAGCTGTGCGGTCAGTGCTGTGTCCTGGGCTCCTTCCCCACTCTCTTCCTCTCTGCCTGGGACCTTCCCTGGCAAGTCCTGGGCCTAACCATCCTCACCCCTGTCCTTACAGTGACGGAGACCACCCACCACAGCCCAACAGGCAGAGGACCTGTATCTGTTCTCTGAATGATCATGACTGTTTTGGTCCTAGATGGAATCAACCTCTCTGCTCGGCCCTGAATGATCGATCACAGGTCCATCGTGTCAACCACATTTGGTGTTAACTAGTTCTGAAATGTTAAATACATATGCCCCTTTCTGGGCCAAAATTTAGCCTTCCTCATGACCTCAACCCCCCACCCAGTCCAAGGGGCTTGCAGACCCCAGCAGAGGGTGTTCACAGACCCTGTGGGGGCCACTGGCTGTGCTGACTCAGGATAGAAAGCTCTTTGAGCCTCAGTTTACCTATTTGAAAACAGGGATCTAAGTCTTCTCATGGGGTTGCCTCAAAGACTCAGTGGGACGCGTCTGGGTAAGTGTCTCAGTCACAGTCAATGCCTGGCATTCAGGGCTGTCCGTCCCCATCCACCCCAGGACTCCCTCCCACGCTCTCAGAAAGCAGATCAAGCTTCTCCAGGACACTGGCAAGTCCTGGGCCTGATCATCCTCACCCTGTCCTCACAGTGACGGGGACCATCCACCACAGCCCAACAGGCAGAGGACCTGTATCTGTTCTCTGAATGATCGTGGCATGTCCACACATGCGCCCCCGAGAAAGTAAGCACACCCGGTCAATGCGACTCGGAGTGAAAGGGCGGGAGGACCTGAGCCCAGAGGCCACGCCAGCTGCCTCATTTCCCTGCAGATCAGGTAAGCAGCTTGAAGCGCATTTGTAAAGTATTAACCTGCACATGGGAAGTATTAGGGCTGAGTTGGCAACTGGACGGAGAAGGCAATGGCAACCCACTCCAGTACTCTTGCCAGGAAGGTCCAATGGATGGAGGAGCCTGGTAGGCTGCAGTCCATGGGATCGCTAGGAGTCGGACACGACTTTATTTTCACTTTTCACTTTCCACTTTCACGCATGGGAGAAGGAAGTGGCAACCCACTCCAGTATTCTTGCCTGAAGAATCCCAGGGACGGGAGAGCCGGGTGGGCTGCCGTCTATGGGATCGCACAGAGTTGGACACGACTGAAGCGACTTAGCATCAGTAGTAGCAGGGAAGTGTTAATCTGCCACTTGAAGGTTTACTCGGAGGCTTTTTGGAGACCGTGGCTGTGAAAGCACACTGACGCCAAGGGCATCCTCTTGGAAGCCTCCAGGCAAGCCCAGCCCACCTCCCGCACGATCTGGTAGGTGGGCAGGTAATGCACTGAACATCAGACCTGGGGTGTAGACAGGACCCCAAGTGGCCCAAAGTCTCATGCAAGCCCGCTGTGCATCTGGTCAGTGAGATCGCAGAGATGTTTTTCAAGGTGAATCTTTGGCCTGGCCCCAGGACATTTTCAGGTGAAAAGAGCGTGGACATCACACGAGCGCTCTCCCTGCAGACGGCCCTGCCCCACCCTGGCGGTGGCTGAACCTGAAGCCTGCAGCTCTGCCTGCTTCTCAGCCCACCCGCCACTGCCCTCTGGTGGTGACAGCCCACAATGGCATGGCTCTTCTGAAATGGCAGGGGGGCTTCCCTTCCAGCCCCAGGCCCCGCCGTCCTGCCTGTTCTGGGGCCAGCTCCTCTGCACTGACAGGGGGCACGAGGGTGTACTGAAATATTTGCTCTCTCACCCATTCTTCAGGCAGGCAGTTTCTGGATCTCTGTCTTGTCAGCCTAGCTGATCTTTCCTCTCCATCCTGTGTGTGTGAATTGCTCAGCTGTGTCCAACTCTTTGCGACCCCATGGACTGCAGCCCACCAGCCTCCTCTATCCATGGCCCATGCAATCCAGGTGACCTTCTAAGCTAACCTCACTCTTTGTGATTAGGATCACTCAGGCCCCTTGTTTAAAACCCTTTAACGGTCTTCACTGCCCTCTAGCGAAGCTCAGAATTCTCAGTAACAAATGAACATGCTCCTTCTGCAATTTCTCCTTTATCCACATGTCCACTCCCAGATATGGAGGGGGAGAGCATCCTTCAGGGAAACCGTGGGCTCTGTGCTTCTCTCAGTGAGCCCTGATCCCTGTCCCAGCCAGAAGCGTTACTGAGCATAATTTCCACCCGAATGCTCTTCCCTGCCCCCAACCTCAACAAGTCAACCCCTACAGAACCCACCTCGAAAGTCGCTTTCTCAATCAGGAACGTCTCTGGCAACCCCACCCCATTCTAAGTGGGGAGCACACCTAAGCATCGTGCTTTCAACTCGGGGACAGAGTTTCCCCCTAGATTCTGTGCTACCAGACCCAGGAGCTACCATTTCTGCTTGCATTTAAAAAGTCTCCCCAGGCCCAGGAGAGATACAGCCCCGGGCACATAGAACTCACTCAATAAATGTTGAATGAGAAGCCCTATCTAGCTCAGGAACCAGAAGAATGGCAGATGCTGCAAGGGTAAAAAAAAAATCTCCATGGTTACTTCTATTTGCATAATAATGAAGGGTAGTTATGGAACGTTTGCTATTTGCAAGGCTCTGTTAAGTGCATTAAATTCACTTACTCATTAAACGGGCACAGTGACGCTTTGCCCCTATACTATCTCATTTAATCTTTACATCAACCTTGGCCAATGGAGTGAGCCAGGATCAGATCTATTACAGATGAGAAGACAAATCTGGGAGAGGCTGATGGCCAAGCAGCCAAGGATAACAGGGGCACCAGGGCTCTTGCCTAGGTGTGCAATCTCGCTCCCAGTGACACAAGTCTGCTAGCCCTTATTAACACTCTGCCACCTCTGCTGACAGTCGGGTCCCAGGAGACAAAGCAAACACAGAAATGTGCTTTGCCTGCAGACCCAGGCTGTAAAAGCAATCATAGTTTCTCTCTTGCCTCCAGTTCCTGATCAATTATGGAGGAAATGACAGTGAGGCGGAGGAGGCAGAGTGACCGTAGTTCTCGGAAAACGTTCCCCGGGCTTTGCTTCTGCAGCCACACTTGCCTGGCTGGGACACCAGGGCAAAGCGATGTAGGCTTTGGTGCCTGACACGGAGACAAAGGGAAATGACGGACCAAGTGAATTAGTGAAGGTGAAATAAACGGTGCTCAGCAACAGATGGGGCTGGCGCTGGGTAATTTTCTGCCGTCACCTCCCCTCTGGTAACAGATAATCTTGCAGCTGCTGGAGTCCCAGGGAAGGTAGGCTCACGGCCTCAGTCTCCTTCCTGCTTGGAAGTGGCGTGCCCCTCCATCTCTTAACCAGTCTCAGTGATAAAAATCTTAAGAGCCCCAACTTCTTGCAAGACGTATAGTGGCAATTTAACTCAGTCCTGACTGAGGGTGCGATCCCTCAGGCTGTCACGGTGACAGGCAGATTTGTAAACGCTCTGGCTCCAGTGTCAGGTTGAAGGTGACATTTTTCAGCTGCAGACTTTTTCCCCCGCACATCCCTCATGGAGACAGAATAGCTCAGAACTAGAAAGAGGCCCCTGGGCAAGCCTCCATCCTACCCACGCTGCCCTGGACCAGGGCTGTTGACCTCTGATCCTCAGACTGCGGCTTTGCTCCTCTGGGCCACCTCTGCCCTGACCCAGAACACTCAGAACACAGCGATTCCTATAAGGCCAGGCCCCCAGCCCCACGCCCCTCCCCAGCCCGGTCTGAGCCTGGCCTGATTTAGCCTTATAATGACTTGTCTTGGCTGATGGTTGCTCTGCCATTACCATTATAAATACTTACACAGATTAATTAACCATAGCATAAGAGCCCAGAATCCCAGCGCAGTTCATTAATGACCTGCCAGGCTATTTCTGGGCTAAGGCATCGAAAACTAGCCCCGAACGTTCATGACATTCTTCCCTTTGATTTCTTTCTGGAATCAGGAAACCTTATTTACGGTTTTGTTTGAACTCTTTCTCCTTAGGATTCCATTCTCAGTGTCTTTAACCCTCAAGGAGCCTCGTGGGGTGACCTGGCTTTCTGCCGGAGTCTCTGCCTTTACCTGACTTCCTTTATAAAGTTCAGGGAAACGCCTTCAGCCCTGATGCCCTGTCAGTATCAGCCAGCGGCTCCTGTCCCTGTCTTGGGCCAGAGACCACGATGGGATTTCAACCTCTCTCTCCTCCCGGCTTCCTTCTCCCTTCCTCCTCTTCTCTCTCTCTCCCAGTCTCTCTCCCTCTCCTCTTTCTCTCCTTTCTTTAAACAGGAGTTAGCCTGGTCTCAGCACCACCTGGAGATCGGCATGGGGAAGGCGGCTGCTGCACCACCTCCGGGAGGGGTCCCTGGTGCACGGGGGAAAGTGTAGGGTGGTGGCTGGGGAGGAAGAGAAACCTGGAGATGTAAAGACTGCAGAAGCGCAAGCCGGGGTTTCCCACCCCTCGCCATGTCTCTTTCCTCCCCTCCTGAGCCCCCTTTGCCCCGTCTCCATGGCCACAGCTCCCACCCAAGCCCAACCCCACCCGCAGGTCCACCTGGCTGTGCTCCAGCCAGAGCGCCTTTCTTTCCTGATCAGAGGACACGGCCATCTCCATCATTTTCAGTATCTGAATTAGACAAGATAGCTGAGCTTCAGTTTCTTCATTGAAAAGTTAATGGTATCTACCTGGTAGCACAGTGTCTGTGTGTGTGTGAGTGTGTGTTGGGTAATGAGTAAGGCTGGATATGACCAACTCCTAACAGGAAGAGCTCGGGGCACTCCTCCCCCAGCCTCCAGCAGCCTGTTAATCTCGGCTAAATTCACCCTGGAAACACAAGTGCTTGATGAGCTCCACACAGTGGAGGGGCCTGAGCTCGGCAGGGTCACTGCACTCCAAACCCTGAGTGAAGGAGCCCATCTTCTGGGGTGTGGTGGTCATACTGTCCCTGCTTTGGGGGTTTATATTAAGTGGGAAAAGAACAAAAGAGGAGAAAGAGAGGCAGAGAAAACAAAAGTGATGGGAAGAAGGATGGAGAGAGGTGCTCAGGGGAAACAAGCAGAGGGAGTTATCAGAGGTCGGTGCCCACAGGAGCCCTGGATGCGGAGCTCTGGGGGGAAGAGGGGGAGTGGAGGGGCAGGGCCAGCTGATGGACCCTCCTCCAGCTCTGACATCTCAGCTCAGCCACACTGGGCCTTGAGTTCCAGCCAAGTGACCTCCTGGGGCCCCTGCAGCAAAGGAAGGGCAGCCTCAGCTGTCTGGAGGAGACGAGGCAAGCCTTGGTCCAGCCTCGTGGGAGTTCAGTCAGGGTTGGGGTGGGGGATGAGGAGCAGGGAGGGAGATGGACAGGCTGAGCCCGGAATCCAGGACCCCCCTGTGGTCCTCTCGTCCTGCCTCGGCTGTGCCTGCATCTCTACTGCACACGCATCTCTGCATCCTGGGGCTCTGGGGAGCACCAGGCTGGTATCGCTTCACTTCTCATGTCTAGAGGGCACACAAGAACAGTGTTCTCAGGCCAGGGCTGTCTCCCCAGCCTGCCAGGCCTTAGGGGGCAATTCCTGTTGCTTTCTGCCTCTGCAAGAGCCCAGCCTTGCAGGAGCAGGGACTGGATGTGAGACCGGAGATGACCCACCACTTCACCAGGCCTCACATTCCTATATGCAGAATGGGGTGCTGACAACCCCCTGAGGGTTGCCAAGAGACGGGGATTGAAGGGTGAACGTAGGGGCGGTTTTCAGCTCTGCCCACACAGCGCCTTACTCAGCCTGCGGCTGGGACGCTTGGCATCGTGTTCTGTCTTCCGTGATCCCATGTGAACCAGCGTCAGGTGCTGTAACTGTAGCAGGTGCCACCTCCTCAGAGTGGAGGGGCCCCGGAGGAGGACGAGGTGACAGGAAGGAGCCGCGAGAAGACGAACTCGGTATCCAAAGAGGAGGGGATGTTTTGTGAATTGGGCTGCAAGACCTTCCCAGAGGAAGATGAGAAACTGCCATCTCCTGATGCCAGCACCCCTTCCTGCACAAGGACAACCCAACCCCGCCCCTCCTCTTGAACATCACCTTGCAAGGAACCAGTGCTTCCAGAGGAAACCAGAGCTAAAAGCAGCATTTGTGGCAGAATTCCCTAGAATAAATGTCCTGAGTCTGGTCTAGGGACTGCTCAGCCTGCAAATTAAGGCCCTGCAAGTTAGAGAGTTAACTATCCTTCCCTGAAACTTGAAAGGCAAGGCTCACTTCCATCTGCCCCTTCCTCCCTTCCTTCTCCCGTCCTACCTGGCCTCCCTGAGTGATCTTTTCAGGAGATCCTGGGCTCCTGGGCCACACTGGGAGGTGGGGGGAGGGTCCAGGAGAAAGAGCTATCCCAGGAGCCAGGAGCCCCAGGAGAAAGAGCTATCCCACTCCAAGGCTTCCTGCCTTCCGCAGCCCCTGGGGACTGCGGGCATTTTCCTTAACAAACATCCAGCTTGTCTGCTAGCGTTTGCTTTTCCTCCAAGGGCATACGTGCATGCTAAGTCGCTTCAGTCATGTTTGACTCTATGCGACCCCATGGACTGTAGCCCAAGGATCCTCTGTCCATGGGGTTCTCCAGGCAAGAATACTGGAATGGGTAGCCATTTCCTTCTCCAGGGGATCTTCCCACTCCAGGGATTGAACCTGTGTCTCTTATGTCTCCTACACTGGCAGACAGGTTCTTTACACTAGCGCCACTTGGGAAGCCCCTTCCTAAGAATACACATATGGAAAATTAAAACAGATTGACATATATATACACACACTACCATGTAATGAGAACATACTATATAGCACAGGGAACTCTACTCAGTTCTCAGTAGTGACCTAAATGGGAAGGAAATTTAAAAAAAGGGGGGGATATATGTATACAAATAACTGATTCACTGTGCTGTACAGCAGAAACTAACACAACATTGTAAAGCAACTATACTCCAATAAAAAAAGAATTTAAAAAGCTAACTAAACACTTAAACAAGAAAATAAAATGTGCCATCGGTCTTAAGAGTGGTCTAGGAGCCCTAAGGCAACATCTCCCAAAGGGGCTAGGGTCCGTGGACCTCCGGGACTGGCTGAGACCATCTCAGAGGGAGACTGGGAGCTGCATTTTCCCATCCCCCAAGGGGTTGCATGGCCTGACGGGGGGATCGGGATTTGATGTTCAGTGTGCAGGGAGCAGCTGGGGTCTTTTGCCCCAGCATCCGCACACCCGACAAGAAGTAGTGTCAGCTTCAACTCAAACACGAACTGCCGTCAGCATCGTGGTCAAGCCCTGGGGAGGCAAGGTGTATAGTCCAGGTTCCGTCCCTGCTGGGAGCCCACGGGGAGCAGGGGGCGGGTGGGGCGGTGCCCTAGGGGTCCCGGGTCCCAGGCTCCCTAAGGGAAGCAGATGGAGGTTGGAGAGCTGAGACCAGTCTGGCTTTGGGGGTGTTGGGCTCACCTCACAGACCTTCCCACCTGAAAGGATCGTTTTGATATGATCTGAAAAGATTTTTCAGGCGCTTTAAAAGCCATCATTCACCTGCCGGGATCTGGTTTAGTGACGTGTCTACGCAGCCTCCTCCGGTTGTATCTATGCGGTTGGCTTTGCAAACCATTGTTCGTACACCCATCCAGGGGCGCGGTCGGCTAGAGAGCAGGGCAGACTGCGCTTCCTCTGCGGAGGCTCTGCAAAGCGTCCCCCACCCTTCTGCGCCCCAGTTTCAGGGGTCCGCCTGCCTGGAGTGCAGAACGCAGCGTGAGGAGCGCGGGCGCGCCCTCCGGTGGCCGTCCTCGGAGTTGCAGGCGCGCCGGCCCGCGTCGGCAGGATCCCGGATCCAGGTGTGCAACCTGCGGCCTGCGCGCTCCGCACCCGGTGGGGTTTATGAGCCCCAGTAATGTCAGCGCAATAATAGCCCCGGGGAGGCCATTGCACCACTATTTCCATCCAGAGGAGGACTGTTCCATCAACTGCTGCAGAGGCCTGCTCGGTAAATGAGCTTTCTTTTAAAAATATATTCACTTGGTTGCCTTGCTAGCGCACTTTCAGCGCCAGGGGACGTGTCTGGGGCAGCAGGGCCAGTGGGCGCTGGGGACCACTTGAGGGTCGGCAGTGGAGGCCACGAGGGGCCAGTTCCCAGCCGGCTTGGATTCCCGGTTGCTCGGTGCCCCTCCTCTCCTGTGGCCCTTTATCCCTTTCTCCCTGGTGACAGTGGGTGGAGTCATTTTGCTCCCTGGGGGAGAGGGATTCTGTGTCCACTACCTCGATGCCCGCTTGGACCGCAGTGCCTGGCAGTCTCTGCTCACCAGGATGCATTAATTCAGGGAACTGTGGTTACCCAGTTCTGGTCACCCCAGGAGATAGGGTGGACAGTCCAGGGCAATTCCAGGCTGGATGCTCAGGAAGGTCTCTCACTGTGGGAACCAGCCTGGTGGCCAGGCTGGGGACCCTGGGAGCCCCAGGAGGTGGCAGGAGGCACGCTCTACCCTCGAGCTGTCCTCATTAGGGTCACTGAGTGACTGAGCGGGCCAGACCCTGCTGGGATCCTAGTTGAAAGAGGCAGAAACCCCGCATTCACACAGTTGGGATACAGGTGACCTGGGCACCCCAGAGCTCCTGGCAGCTGACGGATTTGCCCATGTTTTTCACACTTGATGGGGCTTTTTGGCTTCCCAGGAACGTGGTTTAGTTCAGTTGTTGCCTGACAGCAGGCAGGGAGGTTGTTTTGGGAGGAGGGCACCGCACAGGGTGAGCTGCGACTGAGCCCCTCCTGCCCCGAGAATCAGCGCCCTGTTCACATCCCCCACTGCCCCCAAATGCAGCCGCCCTTGGGCTGTCCTTGGAGAACGTGGCCTGTGGGCCTGGCTCCAGGGCCCCCCCGCACCCCTCCGACCAGGGCACTCAGCTCAGGCTGCTTCCCAGAGGTGCACCCGGCAGGCCAGGTCTGGGGTGTAATTGTCTCTAATTAGCATTTCCGACAGATGGAACATTCCCCAAACTCCAGCCTTCAGCTGAGTGGTTCTCAGAAAAGCACAGAAATTATTTTCTACCTTTGAAGACATCAAAGGAAAGGAAAGGAAATTAGCCCATTCTCAT
>SJYC01029432.1:0-29270 GCA_006408675.1 Madoqua kirkii | reverse complement strand
CTGATGGGAGGACGAGCCGGTGGGGGGTGGGGGGTGGGCGGAGCTGTCCTGCTTGCAGCCCCTCCCAGGCCCCCGTGTGGCCCTGTGCCTCCTCCCCACCGGGGGCTCTCATGGGCCCCTGTTACTCAACACCTTACCTGTGCTTCATCCCCCCACCTTTGTGCAGACAAATCCCAGGGGCGGAACCGAGTCTAGACTCTGTGAATGTTCAGTGTAGAGCGGAGCCCTGCTAATGCAGCTTAAGGTCGTCGTCTGAGTCGGAGAAGTCCCTCAGATACTGTGACTCGATTCCCCAAATGGGTTTTTTAAGTGCCTTTTTCTGCCAATGTTCTAGACACTGTGGATGGAGACAGGGAAGTGCGTCTGAGCATTTGAAACTTTACTTCTAGTAGAGAGACTGACACTACACAGATTGAACGGAAGAGAGTGTGGAGCCAAGGGAAGCCTTCTGGTGCTCTGATGGTGGGAAGGTAAACTGGTGCAGCCACTGTGGAGAACAGTATGGAGGTTCCTTAGCAAACTAACAATAAAACTAACCTGTAATCCTACAGTCCCGTTCCTGGGCATAGATCCAGAGAAAACCATAACTTGACAAGTGCACCCCAGCAATCACGGCAGCACTGGGTACAATAGCCAAGACATGAACACAACCGAAGTGTCCATCGATCGAGGAATGGATAAAGATGATATGTACCTGTATACAATGGACTATTACTCAGCCAGAGAAAGGAATGGATTAATACATTTGGAGCAACATGGATGGACCTAGAAGTTGTCATACTGAATGAAGCTAGTCACACACAGAAAGAGAATTATCATATGGTATCCCTTCTATGTGAAATCTTAAAAAAGGTACAAATGAACATATTTACAAACACAGAAACAGAGTCACAAATAAAGAAAACAGACTTATAGTTAACCAAGGCAGGTGAGGGGTGAGGGATAAATTGGAAATTGGAAGACTGGGTTTGACAAATACGTACTACTAAATATAAAATAGACTATAAAGTTGGACCATAAAGAAAGCTGAGTGCTAAAGAATTGATGCTTTTGAACTGTGCTGTTGGAGAAGACTCTTGAAAGTCCCTTGGACTGCAAGGACGTCCAACCAGTCCATCCTAAAGGAGATCAGTCCTGCATATTCATTGGAAGGACTGATGCTAAAGCTGAAACTCCAATACTTTGGCCACCTGATGTGAAGAGTTGACTCATCGGAAAAGACCCCGATGCTGGGAAAGACTGTAGGCGGGAGGAGAAGGGAATGACAGAGGATGAGAGGTTGGATGGCATCACTGACTCAATGGACATGAGTTTGAGCAAGATCCAGGAGTTGATGATGGATGGGGAGGCCTGGCATTCCCGCAGACATCAGCCCACCTGTGGACCTCCCTCGGGGCACCATGGCAACCCTCTGAGGCTCCTTCTAGACTTTCCTCACACCAGGCCCTGCCCCTCTTCCCACCTCTGTCTCTCCTACTCTCCTCCTGGGGGCTGCCACATCCCAGAGGAATGTGATCTCCCCCAGATCATCACCTGGGCTGGATTCAAACCACTGCCTCCTGACACCTCCCTGGTCTCTAGGAAGGTGGGATGTTGGGACAAGGAGGGTCCATGGGGGATGAGGGATGAGACGAGGGAGGCAGGGCCAAGAGACCTAGGTGGCAGGCCGCAGACCCCAGCCTGGGCTGAGCCCAGAGGTCCAGCTTCAAACCCCAAGCTAAGCAACCACTCAGTGTAAAGAAAGCCCATGCCCCAGCCAGAGGACAGGAGATCGGCAGGTCCCAAGCCCCGAGGGGAGGCTGTGCCCACTCTCTGCCCGCTCTCAGTACCCTGTAAGCTGCAGCCCATGCAGGAGAGGGTGGGACGAGGAAGATGCTGCCAGGCGCTCCAGGGCTGTTGAGATGAGGTTTTCTGTGCAGTGCCCCAAATCCATGCTTCACTTGCCCTGGAAGTGCAGGAGAGCCAGCCACCTCCCCACAGTCTGTAGGGGGTGAGCGGGCTCAGGCTATCGTCCTGTGATCCCCGTCATCACCAGTCGCCCACTCAGAGTGACCCTCCGCGACCGCCCTGGAAGAGTGGGTGGAGCCAGCGCCGGGTGCAGAGAGAGGGGGGGCGTGGTGGACGCAACTGGCCACTCCTTGCCCCAACATCCCGCAGAGAGAGAAGCTCTGCCTGGCTCCAGGGGTCCTCTGTCTGTGTGTCCTTGTGTGCGTGTCCGTGTGTGACAGAGAGGGTTGGGGGAGGTGCCGTCCTGTCTCTGACACTCACATGCCTTTCAGTCGTGTTCTCTGCACAGGACAGGCCTGGCTGGCAGGAACATGCACACAAGCCATGAGCCCAGACACGCCCTCACGCACAGTGTGTGGATGCCAAGTCCACCTCCCTCTGGGCCGCCAGGGGGGACCCGAACCCCGAGAGGAGGTGAGTGCAGAGTGCAGAGGGAACATTTCTGATGTGTAGGGAGAGACAGTTTCAGATCCAGCGGAACTGGGTAGGTTTCTGGCGTAGACACTCGGCAGAGGACCGGAGACTGGCGTGAGAAGGAAGGACCATTCCCAGCCCGGCAGCCTGGAAAAGAAGTGAGGGGCGGGTCTTCCTCCTCTCTAGGCGGTGCTGAGGGCCTGCAGCACCGCCAGCCGCCGCCAGAGGGCGCAGCCCTGCTCACCCAGAGGCTGAGCGCAGGGGTCCGGCTCTGACTCCGCATCTGTATTCAAAGGCGCAGAACCGAGGCAGCATCGGGAGCAGGGGAGCTGAGACGGCGAGAAGGGACCACAGCCAGCCTCGGCTCCCTGAGCACCCGGCCTCTGTGGAGTTAGGGAGACAAGCGCTCACTGAGGAGGGACTGGGACTCGGTCCTCCACGGGCCCTGCAGGGTGTCCCCAGATGCAGTGCCTTGAACTGCAGAGGCGATTCTGTGGTGACACTCTCAGATCAGTACTCACACCAGCCCTTAAGACGGGCATCACCCCGTTTCCAGGTGAGAAAACAGGCTGCCCAGACGTATGACCGGCCAGCAGTCATGCATCCACCTCTCAGTAGCTGACAAGGGACCCGAGATCAGAAACTGCCCATGGAGTCAGAATTCAGCGCGCTGGTCCTCATAGCCCACGAGGCGTCTCAGCCGTGATGCAGACGCTGATGCCGGTAAGAGGGGGCTCCTGGTGTGGAGGAGGTTTGCCTCCAGCCCTCCAGCCCTGGAAGTGGTCTCCCCAAGAGATGTCACCTGAGATGGGGGGATATGAGCTTATCCACTGAGGTCATTGACCGCAATGCTCCAGCTGCTGTGTCCACAGCAGGGGACACACATACACACACACGCACATACACACTTGCACACATATGAGCCTCCCTGATGGTTCAAGCAGTAAAAAATCCTCCTGCAATGCAGGAGACACAGGAGACGCAGGTTGGGTCCCTGGGTGGGGACGATCCCCTGGAGGAGGAAATGACAACCTACTCCAGTTTTCTTGGCTGGGAAACCCCAGGGAGAGAGGAGCCTGGTGGGCTACAGTCTGTGGCTCACAAAGGAGTCAGACATGACCGAGCCTGCACTCACTATGCACACACACGTACATACGAGTGTGTACTCATATGTGCCACAGAAGGGGTTGGAAATGCACTTCCTGAATCTGACACTTGCTGGCTGTGTGAGTGCATAACATCACCTCTGATGCTCTACACTCTAACAGAAGGACCCTAAGACCTTCAGAGCTCTCATGGGCATTGGTGAGATGGAGCAGGACCTTGTCACTCATGGCCTCAGCCTGTCTTTTGTCTGTGGAAAGATTTGAGCCAAAAATAATAAGTTTAATCATAGAAGTGAGAACTTTCAAAAACAAAGGAAAATAGTCAAAGGAAATCAAATAGTAAGAGCTTACTCATTAACCATAATCAAGGCCGTTTAGTTCCTTCTCCAGGACTATAGATAATATTCTGAGCCATATCCTGTGAGTTGTCTTTAGGTACTGAAACCTCCACCAGGTGGAGAAGTTAGCTACATGAGGACCAGAAGCTGCCACAATTCTGAGAACTGGCCTCAAGAAATAGAAACCAGCTGATCCTGGAACTGAAGATAAACCGTGCCTAGAAAAATCTCGGTGACACTGCTCAGGCTGCTGATGACCGGCTTCAAGATGACTGTCAGAGCTGACCGGCTCGCTCCATCTAAAAAGCTCTTGCCTACTGTCAGTGAGGGGGAGTCGGCCACTGGACAGGAACCCACCCTCTCTGCCCCAGGTGCCGGCACCCAAAATAAAGCAAACTTTTCTTTCCACCAGCCCAGCTGCTATTGGCTTTTGAGCAGCGAGCAGCCGGATCTGCTCTGCATTACACCGGGACTCCCTCCGCAAAGGGCTTGGCCCTTGGTGAAGGTTCAATCCCTATGGCCAGCTCCTGTGCCCCACTCTCAGAAGGTCAAGCTGAGCAGAGGCAGGCCGGGGACCCTAGGTCTAGCCACCAGGCCAGCAGCCTCACCCGGTCAGCTCGCTCTTGTTTTCAACCCAGCATTTTACAGATTTTTCAATTTCCCCCTCTGATTCTGGCTTCAGACTGCTTGCTGACGTATTAATAATGAATTACAATGTATCGCGCAGGTCTAGCTCTTTGCTATAGTTTACTAAGCACTTTTACCTACAATACACCACTTAATTCTCATGACTGCTGTGAGGTGAGGAAGCCACAGGTCTCAGGAGGCGGGGACGAGCTCAGGCTCAGAATTCACGCCTTGGCGGTCCCTCCCCTGCTGGCCAGGATGGCCAGGGTCCTGGCCCACCAGCGCACAGGTGGCCTTCTGCCCTGCTGACCCTGACCAGGTGCGGCACGCCCAGATACAGAGCCGTCTGCTGGACATGTGAGCAGCGTTTGAAAAGCCCCAGGTACTACCAGTCCATCTGTCGTCTTCAAGAATGTCAATGTCAGGATGGATGGAGGCTAAGGAGATGTGAGGATGCGTCCAGCCACGGGGACAGCCAGCGGTGGGGACCTTGTGACAGAGAAGGACACTATGAGACAGAGTGTGTGTGAGCTGACAGTGGACGCAGCCAGTATCTACGTAAATTTCCTGACCTCGATCACTCCTTTGTGATTACGGATTACATAAGAGACCGTGTGGTTCCAAGAAGCTGCAGAGCCAATGTGGGTGAGAGCTGCTCGTATGCTATTCATGTTACTTTTGTAAAGGTTCGAAACTCTAAAAAAATGTGCAGTGGGCAGATATCTCGAGCAAACATATGTCTCTGATAACCAGCGTGCTGCATGGAGGCTCATCAAATTTAGTTATAGAGATTCTGTAATTCTAAATCATAGAGTCGTGAAGGCCATTTGATCAGATCCGCTTGCCCTTTCCCATGCGTGCACGAGCGTGTAAATGCATGTTCACAGCCATGCACACCCAGTGCTGGGAGAACTGCAAGGCACTCCTTCACCTCTGTGGGCACCTCTGACCTTTGGTTCCCATCACGTGAGCCTACTGGCTCTGCTGGACGTGCTCATATAGGAAACAGCTCATCCCAGAGTATTTGAAAACAGCCATGTTTGCTCCACATCTCCTTTTTCTCAGTCCGTCTCCATAGTTTCGCATATTTTAGGACTGACATGGATCTTGGAGCCTTCCCAGAGTCTCCTGTCAAAACTCAGATTCTGGGGGCCTTTCTTGTTGGTCCGGTTCTTCTACTGCAGGAGATGCTGGTTTGATCCCTGGTCAGGGAACTAAGATCCTACAGGTCATGGGGCAACCAGGTCTGTGTGCCGCAGCTAAAGAACCCTGCATGCCAAACAAAAAATAAAAGAGAGAGAGCAAAACCTCAAATTCCCCAGAATAGAAAGGAGCTCAAGCCCAAGGTTCTTATTACAAACGTTGGCCGTGTCAGTGTTCCCAGACTGTGTGATACAAAGCACCTTGAATCAAAACGTTGACCGTGTCAGTGTTCCCAGACTGTGTGATACAAAGCACCTTGAATCAAACCAGCGAACCAAGTTTCTCTGCCGGAGCTCTCACCCCAGCACTAAATAGTAGACCAATCAAAACCCTTGCAGACTGAGTGTCTGGGTCCAGATTCTGGCTCATTAGGAGCCAAGCCAAGGTCTGAGCTTTTCCCTCCCAGAGCAGGGCCTTTCCTGAGAGGGTGCTTGGACTGAAAACACACTCTGTTCAAACTGAGTCACCTTCACAGGGGAGGCCACGTGAAGCCACGGCCTATCTGCTGACTGGTGGACCTCTCCTGAATCAGTGGGATGTCAGCGGAGGTGGGACTGTGGGTGGAGGGTGATGGTGAGTGATGCTTAGGCTTTGGGGCTAGAACCGGGTGTGGGCATGATCTCCTCCAGGATTCGGCAGCTGTGAGAACTGAAAAAGCCACTCAACTTCCTGGGGCCTCAGTGCCCCCACCTGTGATGCTGAGATAAAATGATCTCCCTTTCAGGACTGTGATGAAAACCTGAAGAAAGTAAATGCAAAGCTATGTGGGCTCTCTGGGTGGCGCTGGCGATAAAGAGCCCAGCTGCCATGCAGGAGATGTAAGAGACGTGGGTCCTGTCCCTGGGTGGGGAGGGGCCCCTGGAGAAGGGCAGCCCACTCCAGCATTTGCCTGGAGGATCTCCTGGACAGAGGAGCCTGGCAGGCTATAATTCACAGGATCAGTAAGAGTCAGACACAACTGAAGTGACTTAGCATGCACGTGGCCCTTAGTAGGCACTCAGCAAGTACCAGTTGTTAATGGATGTGGCCACCATTCCGGAAAGGTTATAAATGATGCAAATTTGGCAAAGGTCCACTCTGTGTTTTCGGCTATATAAGAAACAAATTAATTATGATAATAACATCAACGAAAGCACATCGTAGTCAGTAATAAGAATTTTAAAACGTGTTTGGAAAACAACCCATGATATATTGGGAAAAAGCCAAGACAACCAGTAGACAAACTGTGGCCAAACAGATGAGCTTCTGTGCTGTTTAATACACTTAATAAAACAGTGTAGCTGCCTGAAACTGCTGTCTTGCCAAACCTAAATATCCCAAGGGCTTAAGCAGAAAAGATGAACAACTCTGTTCATCTTATACAAGAACTGAAGTCTGTGTGTGAGATGGTCTCACTGGCAACCAGGAGGTGAGGGTCGTGGGTGAGAGCTGGTGTTTGCTCAGCTCACGGGGCTAAACATTTTAAAGATGGTACTGATGAACCTATGCGCAGGGCGTAGAGAACAGACTTGTGGGCACTGTATGCGAATGGAGAGAGCAGAAGGAAACATATACATCACCATACGTAAAACAGATAGCCAGTGGGCATTTGCTGTGCGACACACGGGTGGTGGTCTGTGAAAACCTAGAGGGGTGGGATGGGGTGGGAGATGGGAGGAAGGTTCAAGAAGGAGGGGTCGTGTACACCTGTGGCTGATCCATGTTGCTGTATGGCAGAAACCAGCACAATATCGTAAAGCAAATACCTTGCAATAAAAAGTTTTTAAAAAAGATTAGTTAAACTTAAGTCTTGTCTCTACAAGAATAAGAGAGAGAGATTCTTGCTACACAAAGAGTGAATTCAGAGAATGGTAACTTTTTAAACACAGTTCATACTGGAGAGCTTTCTTTTCATGCAGTAAGTGAGTGAACTGTATTAAGATGCAGATGAAAGGAAAAAAACATAAGAGCAAATACCACCAACCGTGCCCCGAATTCAGAGCTCAGGGTGCCATCCGCCCACCAGCATTCTTGGGTGTAGGTCTGCGGTGGGACTGAGCTTAGGTATCTGATGATCACAGCCCCTGGGAAGGTTCCCTCGCTCACCACTTTTGGAGACAACATCACAAGTCACAGACTGGAAGTCAGCCTGGGAATGACAATGGGGACGTTCTTACAGACACGGGAACAATAGGTCTGGTTCTGTTACACTGAGCTAACACTGGATTCATTAGCAATAGAGAAAGCCTGTCATGATAGCAGTGAATGAGCTTAATGCAATGGAGCAACCCTATACAAAGCGTCCCACCACCCCCAGACTGATCAGGGATTCACCAGCTCTCCGAGGCCTCCGCCCCTCTCAAGGACTGCTAAGACCTGACGGCTGTCCTGTTGGAAGGGACCAGAAGCACCGTGCATTTCCAGTTTGTCATTTTGCAGGTGATGAGACTCAGACCCTCAAAGGACATGGAGCTGTTAAATCACAAAAGACGGTACCAAGCTCTGGAAGGACCTGCATTCCTATAGCTTCCTCTTCTCTGGGAGCGTGCCAGCCAGCCCAGGAGTGACCAGATGCCTTGTCTGGAAAGGGAGGCTTTGAGGAATGGCTCATTTTTTCAATTAGGATCATTTTCTGGCTCTAATTCAAGCAGGGCCCCAGCAACTCCTGCAATACACCGGCTCTATGGGAATCCGAATGTGGAATGTGGTGTGGCAGTGCTCACTCTGACCACAAGAGGGCGCCAGTACCCCATGCTAGGGTACTTCCTTACCTGCCCGCCCATACAGCATGTGTATATTTATTTTCAATGAGGTCAGGAGTATCAAGGTTGTAAAATAACATATTTTCACTTGTTTTCTCCCTACATCTCAGACATAGCTTTTCTGAAGTCAATTATCTCCCTGAGATGCTGTTCTCCCCACCCCCGTTCTCTCTGAGCTGCTTTCAACATATCGGAGTCTGACACCAACAGACCGAATTGGGGGGGGGGGGAAGGTGATGTAGTTTCCCTGTTCGGGTGTTTCGTTTTAAAAGGCAGTCTGCGGAGGCGAGGCCTCTGTTCTCCAGCCCCATGGGTGAAGCCTAGAGAGGTGAAGGCCGTGATGGTGCCTGGGGAGGAGACGGGGCTCAGCTGGGAGCCCCCTGAACAGGGCCTCCAGCTCTGTTTCTCTGGCGTTGCTCGGGGTGAGGGATGGAGGAGCATTTCTGGGGAGGTCCCGACAGAGGCCAAAAGGGGAGCAGTGGGCAGACACCCCCAGAACGCTCTATGCTGGTATCTGGCGCCGCACTTAAATGGAGGCTTTGCCCAGAGCTGGGTGACCAGGATGGTGAGGAGGCGGGAAGAAAGATCACACGTGTTCACACACACGCGCACTTACACACACAGGCACGCATACACGCACACAAGGGGGTGACGGCTTGCGGCTCTCACAAAGCACGGATCTGGAGCCTGCCTGACAGCCGGGGAACGCGCGGTCCAAAGGCCACGCGCTCCTTTCGGGGATGCCATTTCTGGCATCCGGAGAAGGCCGCCCCCGGCTTCCGTGTCCTCCGAGGCCCCGGGGATCCCATGGGCCACTCCAAGCCCCACCCGCTGCTTACTCGGGACCCTGAGCCGCCCTGGACGAGCGTGCCTGGATCACCAATAGCACAGTGGTCAGTGGGTCACCTCTGGTCCATCACACCCCCACAATTCATCTCAGAAACCCTGTCCATCCTCTCATCTGTCTACATCTATTTTTAGGCTTCAAATAACCGTAGCTTCTTAATCCAGTGTGTGGTGATCTGTTCTGAGGGAAAATCTCATCATACAGCCTTCCTTTCGGGGCTGGGAAGAGGCCGTCGGAGGGCGCCCATGGGTATTTCAGTTTCATAAACGTCTCCTGAGCTCCTACCAGGTAGCAAGAGAACTAAAACATAAAGAGGATCATGTCCATTTCCTAAAAGTTCTGGGAATCTGGGGGACAAGAAAAATAAACACCAACACTGATGTCCCAATAAGGCCATTCTAGGCTATGGGGACAAAGATGGGGAGCTGGGGTTAGGAGGGCATGGTTCCTGAGCCCAGTAACTTCTGCCATCAAAGGTGCCACATTCTACAGTCCCTGGACCTCGACCTTCAGAGGGGACCTCAGCCCCCAAACAGAAATAGCAGTGCCTCAACCAGCCTCCCTGTCTGCATTCAGGACTGGGCTCTCCGCATTTCTGATGTCGTTTTGATCAGCTCCTGTCGATTAGCAGCATTTCGTCACCCTCTGGAAACTTCCAGATCTGCTCCGGCCCTAACTTCTTACGCCTCTGACTCCTGGTCAGTCTCACAAGCCAAGCCGCTTGCCAGCCCCGTCATGTCACAGAGATGCCCTGTCCAGCGTGGGCTCTGGTATGTGTGTAGGACGATAGGGTGTTGGTGAGGGTCCCTTGGCCCCACCCACCGCACCACCAGTTGCAGAGTTCAGAGCGATTTTACCGCCTCCTCTGCAAAGCCCAGAGCTGACAAGTCGAGAGCAGCAGGAGCTGTGAATTAGTCCCCTGAACATGCAGGTGATTTAGATGGAGGGAAATGGAAGGGGACAGGTGCCCGGCCCTCCATAAATACTGTGCAGCTGCCAGGTGGGCTGCGGGGCGGAGAGAGAGGCCAGATAAGACCCCTGGGAGCAGAGGGGGCGGGACTGGCCTTCCAAGCTGATTACGTCTCTGCCCACGGGGGCAGAGACAGCACCACCTTGAAAGTCATAAAGCTGCTGCGGGCAGAGCTCACCTGGACAGGCAGAGAGCCAAGCCCTGCCCGGCAGAGCCTCCAGCAGAGCCTTCTATGGGGGCCCTGGCCCTTTTGTGTGGAGAGAGCACGGGGACAGGGAGGGTGAGATACAGGTGATGGGCGTTCCAAAAACTGAGCAGAGAGAAAGATAAAGAGGGATGGGAAGGGGGCCGATGAGGGAGGGTTGGAAGGGGAGGGGCTGGCGTTCCAGCACTTCGGGGACCCCCGGGCCCTCGGGGTTAGCATTTAGCTGGACACCCACACAACCTACATCTGACCTATGACATCTGCACAAGCCCTCGGGGAGGGGCCTCGACCTCCACTCCTTGCACTGCCTGGGCAGGTTCAGAAACCTCTAGTGACCTGCCATGTCCATAGTAGATCAGGTACCCACCTTGCTACGCCCCCCAGCTCCCAGCAAGGAGACCTCGCTGACCCTGCAGGCCCCTCCACAAGGACCCAAAGGGCAGGATTCCCTTCTTCCTTAAGGCTGAGTAATATTCCGCGGTTTGGATACACCGTGTTTCCTTTACCAATTAATCCCCTATGGACATTTAGCTCGTTTCCACATCTTGGCTCCTGTGAATAATTCTGCTGAGAATACTATCTTAAGTGAAATAATCCGGACGCAGAGAGACACATACTGCGCAATCTAAAATAGTGGAAGCCACAGGGAGGTGGATGTGGGGAGATGCTGGCCAAAGCGTGCGGAGTTTAGGTTATCAAGATGAGCGAGTTCTGGAGACCTGGTGAACAGCAGGGTGACTCCAGTTAACGGCATCCTATCCCGCACTTGGAGTTTGCTAAGAGCAGATCCTAAGGGTCCTCTTCACACACAACATGGTCACTGTGTGAGGTGATGGATGCCTTAGTTAGCTTGACTGTGAGCATCCTTTCACAGTGTATTCATACATCAAAGCATCAGGCTGTACACCTTCCATATATATACATTTTATCTGCCAATCACACCTCAAAAAGATTTCCCAGGTGGCGCTAGTGGTAAAGAACCTGTCTGCCAATGCAGGAATACTAAAAGATGCGGGTTCTGTGCCTGGGTCAGGAAGATCCCCTGGAGGAAGGGAAGTCTACCCACTCCAGCATTCTGGCCTGGAAAATCCCATGGCCGGAAGCGCCTGGCGGGCTACAGTTCATGAGGTTGCAAAGCATCAGACGCAACTGAAGCAACTTGGCACGCACACAGGCACACACAAAGCTTAAAAAAATAAAAGCTCATTTTGGAAGCAGTAAGAGGTGGGTGGAGGGGAGGAAGGCAGGGAGTGGCCCTGGCAGTCCTTTTGCAGACCGGGTCCCCTCCTTCGGCCCAGATGGGCTGATTCTGGGGACCCTGTACAGCCTCTCCCACCCCCACAACTGCGGAGCCAGTGAGGAGCGGACAGAGAAGCTGCCCAAACAAGCCCCGCCTCCCTCCCGGCAGCCCTCCCACAGCTCCCAAAATGCGCAAGAGGTGAGCAGCCACAGAATCACAGATGCGGCAGGCAATGGTTCTTTAGTAGAAAAAAGAAAGAAAAAAATTAGATTTTGGCAGCAAGATTCTTTTTTCTATATTTCCCCCCCATGGGTTCAGTTTGTAAAAAGCCCAAGAGCCCAGTTTTTGTCCAAAGGGGAGGCTGGAAGAGGAGAGGGCACTTTGGGGGGCATCCATCTTCTTGGATGATGCAACCCAATGTGATCACTTAATAGCAACTCGTTTTAATAGCCTACAAATGAGAAGTCGGAGACAATTAAAATTCATTCCCAATTAATTGGTTTTTTCTTCTCTCATTACCAAGAGTTGCCAGTCAGATAACAACCAAGCCTTAGAAACAAAGCTGCCTGCAGCCTCTGCTTCGATGGTGCTACCTGGAATGAGGCTCAGAACCTTCCAGCCTCTGGGCTTCAGACTCCCAGGTCTGCAGCAAATGATTCCTAGCCCCTCCGCGGGCAGGAGGGAGCAAACATCCGTAGAAGCTCAGGAACCTCTAAGCCGTGAAGTCACGGACAAGTTTATTACCGGACGCTGCCGAGGACTTTTTTATAGTTTTTAATTCCGGCTTATTTACTCTTGGAAGTAATGGCCGCAGCAAAGCACATTTATTACTGACTCAGTCTCTGCTCTGGTTCCAAGCGAAGGCCTCCTCCCTTCCCTTCTGGGCACCTCCCAAAATTCCAGTTGATAACCAGCCTGAGATGACAGCCCCTCGGGGGCCTGGCACTTGCCCCCTGGGGACATTGGCAGGTGCCTCTCTCTCCCTCATCCCTGCTCCAAGAGAACTGCCCCCAATGCCCCACACCCTTGCCAGCTCTGCAGCCTTGAAACTGCATCCCAACACGTGCTGACGGCATTCACCCAGCACTTAATAGGTGCCAACCTGACTTAAAAATCACAAGAGCACTCTTAACCAGAGACCTCACTCTCAGCACTTCTCTGATCAAACAAACAAATAAGCAATACGGCAGGCTAAGGAAGCTTTCAAACACAGAGAGCCGGGACAGAAACTCAGCTGACCCTTGTTTCTCTATTTCCTGCGCAGTTTTGATCTCTAGCTCTCTGTTAGGATGCTGGACTCACTGGGAAAACCCTGATCTTGCCCTCTCTCTCTCTGACGTGGGAGAACAGTCCCGTTGAACTCCTGGCCGCATCTGGCTCTAATGGCCCCGAGTGGACGGCTCTGAATGGCCAAGCCGGAGAGACAGAGAGGGTGCAGGTCACAGAGAGGCCGGGCTGGGACGAGATCCTGAGGTTGCAGGAGATTTGAGAAGGGGCCACTTTAGAGAGCAGGGCTGGTGTCCAGGCTCTCGCCGCCAGCCAGTCTCCCCAGGATCAGAGTTCTCAGGGAACTTTACTTTATCGTTATTATTGTTGGTTGCAATGCCTGTGATAACTGGGAGATACTTCTTAGGAAGGCAAATAATGGGATGCATTTCCAGCCTGGCTTTATAATTAATGCTTGCATCGTTTATCTTTCGTGGAAAGATTATTCTGACTAACGAGGTTCTGGGCCACTAATTCATTACACTGCCTTGTCACTTCCTGCTCCTTCTTATTACCCAGAAATAGACTCATTAGTCAGAGTTCAATGACAGGGAGAAATTGTCTTCGTTAATTTAATTCTCTCACTCATTCTGGGCCCCATGTTTGTCCGAAATTGGGGACAAGAAGGGGGAAACATACGTTGTCTCGAGTCTTTGCTTCTGTCTCATTATCCCTTCTACCTTGCTCCTGTTCAACAAGGAAAAGGCCTGGACAGCTCAGAGAAGTGGCCACACAGAGACTGGCCTTTCTCAGCTCAAAGCTGGAAATGATCAGTGAGGGGACACAGCCCAAGGATTTAGACACTTGTAACACATAATCGAGGTGCTGGGGTTTTTAACCTCAATTCTCAACTTGTAACATATAATCGAGGTGCAGGTTGGTTTTTTTTTTAAACCTCCATTCTCAATTTGTAGTACTTCCTAGAAGGGAATTCTTAGGAATACCTAGGCATCGTCTCCAATAGTAAATATATATATATATTAGCCTTTACTATATAGCTTAATATAATATTGATACATAATTATATAGAATATTGATATGTAATATATATTATATATTACACATTATGTACAGATTGTACCCAGGCAGGTATAGAGATATGACACAGTATCTATATGATGCTGGGAGTTAGACATGAATTCATGTGGGCACTGTGTCTGCAGATGCATCATTATCTCTGAGCTGTACTTTCTCACCCACAAAACAGGAATGCCAACAGCTGTCTGTTACCTTGAGGACTGAGCTCCATGAGGCGACAGAGCAGTTCACGCAGTGTGCTAGGACTGAGAACTTGGAGGAAAGGTGCTCTTGGAGTTAAACTAATCCAGACTCAGGCAGTGGGAAGGGGAATGTCTTCAAGCAGAGCTCCGGAGCTGGTGCATGCGGGAACGGCCAAGGCTGTCCCGGCCCACCCAGAGTGTCTGAGCAGAGCTCTCCGGGCTCAGGGCACGGGCAGCGGTGGGAATGTCAACTGGGACTTCTCAGCTGTCACTTGGTCTCTGCCTGGAGGTCACAGGCTTCTCCGCTGTTGGAGCGTCAGAACTGTGTGTGTGTGCTGAGTGTGTTTACCCATCCTGAGATCCGCCGACCTGGGAGGGTGTGTTATGGGCAAGGCTCCGTGTCCAAACAGACCAGGACACAGGCAGAACAGCTGCCCGCCCCCCACCTTTCAATGCCTGTGTGTTTGTGTGCTCGATGTGTTCACACTCAATATCTCACCCTCAGTGATGTGAATAGTTATAAGTGAACACTTCAGGCTTGGCCACAATCGTCTACAAGTTCTGTTTAAATAGAGGAACACCTGGAGATGAATAGAGGCAGGCTGGGGATGGGGTGTGGACCTGTCATGACCCGTGATCAAGGCAGTCCTTCTTCCCAAGCCAAGAAGGTTGAGAGCCGACAAGTGTCAATCAAGGAGGTGATGAGTGGGAAGCTTACAAGTCTCCGTTCAGACCCTGGCTTAGAGGTTGATGAATTCAACAGTCTCGGGCACAGAGCCCTGAGACTAGCCTTGTTTTTTTTAAGTCACCAGATAGGCCAGGTTAAATGAAGTGTCCTGGGTGAAAGTTTAGCACAATGCCTAGCACACACGAAAATCACAATATTATATATACACTTGGATTTTATCCCTATCACTATTAAGAGGAATAATAAGAAGTAGAGAACTGGATGTTGAGCATTATGCTACAATATTTCTTGTTCATTGTCAATCAGTTCTCAACACAGCAGTGAGATACATGTCAAACCCATTCTACAGATGAGCAAAGTGGGGATTAAAATGGTAACTACCCAAAGGTCAGGAGAATGGGGGGCAGGGATTTGACCTGCGAGTCTGCCTGTTTTCTGCAGCACATAGGAGCCTCTGTTGTTTGCAGACACCTGCACTGTTTCTTGCCCTGAGTGGGTTCTCTTGCCTGGTCTACTGTAAGATGCGCCTCAGACTGGGTGGCTTAAACAGCAGGAATTTACTTCCTCATAGTTCTAGAGGTGAGAAGTCCAAGATCAAGGTGTCTAGGGGGTTGATTTCGTTCTGAAGCATCTCTCCTTAGCCTGGAGATGGCGGTGTTCTCCCTGTGTCCTCATCTGTGCGTGTCTGCCTCCTAGTCTCTTCTTGTAAGGAAGTCGGTTACACTGGACAATGGCCCACTCCTATGACCTCCTATTAACTCCTATTTGCCTGACTACCCCTTAAAGGGTCTGTCTCCAAAGACAGTGACATTCTGAGGGACTGGGGGTGAGGGCTTCAACATACGAAGTTCAGAGGGGACACAAGGTGCCCCACAATAGTGGCCGCAGGTTTCCGATAAAGCTCTGTGTCCCTCATTCGCCCTGGGATCTATGCCTGCTTTTCACATCTGTGCAGTGACTGCGTATCTAAAGTCTTTTTTGCCCCATGCTACTGAAGAGGCTTTTCCTCCGAATGCTCAGGCAAATGTCAGGATTAAGAGCCCTCGCTGCAGAGCTGAGAGGTGGAAGGGTTGTGTAAGAGTCAGCCTTCAGGGGAGGTCCTCCCTTAGTCCCCCGGGGGCCAGGAGGGACTGTGTGGATGCCACTGGCAGACACAGAAAGCACTGGGAGCCCAGTGTCCCCAACTGCACGTGGGGTCCCCAAACATCGTCTTCAGAAAGCAGTAGCATGGCTCCTGTCCCTGCTGCCAAATAGATGCAGGAAGGGCATGAGGTCTGGGAGACCCCGGCAGCTGCAGGAACTCCGAGTGGGTGCTGAGCGGCTTCAGTCCCTTGCTCATTTCCCTCCTTTCAATTGGTCACGAAAGACGGTGACCTGTGTAAGAAAGTGGCTTTTAAATATTGCTGGAGAAAGAAAATGTTCTAATCCAAAAGAATGATGCAAGAGAGCCAAACCTACCTTCCGACTAACTCCCTCCTATAACCTTTGGCTTTGTGGGGTAATGAACTTCATCTCATATCCACTAGGTTGGTTTTGTTCTACTAAGGTGCTCAAATTAACATATAGGAAGGAGAGAGGGGAATGGAAATGTGTGGCCTGCACATTCATTTGGTACCTGGCGCGTGGGGGGAGACAGCTGGAGAGAGGGGGAATTTAATTTCCTGGGGCCCACATGTCTCTGAGTGATTGGCAGGCTAATTTTGCTCTCCACTAGGCCTGGTATTGAAAGGAAGGGAAGACTCAGGAAGCTGCCAAGAACTGTTCTTTACTGTTGGCAAAAATTCTAGACTTCATAGAAAAAGCAAGAACTCGGGTTAGAGATCTGGGGAGCCAGGATGGAAGGGGACGTTCAGGTAAGGATGATGGGCAGGTATGGTTAGAGCATCCTTTCCCAGAAGCCATTCTCCAGTGGGGTCCGCTACTTAGCTTTTGAAATAGTGCTGTACTTGATATGCCTTTGTCGATGTGAGAGGCTCAGAGAATTAAATCAATTGCCTGGAGTCACACAGAGATTTAACGGCAGATTCAGGCCTCAAACCCCAGTTGTGCTACGTCTGTGCCCAATTCTTTTCTGTTGCTCTGTGCTGGCTCCTCCAAGGCCATGTCCAGAAGGTGCCTGCTTGGCCCAGAGTTGGATTGATCTAAAGAACTAGAAAGGAAAAGCCCAGTTTAAAGGTTCCCCTCCCTGCCACCCTGTCCTCTTCTGGGAGAGTTTAAGTGCGCTATGTGATACACAACAGTTAAAACCACAGCTATCATAGCGAGAGAGGTACAGCATCAAATTCAGGTTCAAGGTCAAGTGACCTTGGGCAACATTATCTCGCTTCCTCATTTGTAAAAAGAAGATGATAACACCAACATCATAGGATCATTTTGAAAATAAAATATGAGAGAGACAACGGTTTCGCACAGTGTCTGAAATTCAAGAAGGTTAGCTTTAAAGGACTGTCACAGAATGGTCCTTGTCAGAAATGTGGGACTTCCTGCTGGCCTCAAAGCAGGCCTTGCAAAGGTGGACTGGGGGCGGGGGGCTGTGTAATTCGACCCCTCACACTCATCACTGCCTTCTGACACCCAGAGACCTCAAGGTCTGAGGAGCACAAACTCCATCCAACAGCCTGTCCCTCCTTTCCAGAGCTGGTGCAGATGGACAGAGTGGTGAAGGAAGGCCTCGGAGCCCAGAGTGGAGAGAAGAACAGGGAGGGAGGTCAATGCTGGACCCCCATGGTTAACTGTTGCCTGCCCCTCTGCGGGGCACTCAAGACAGGAAGGAGGGCATACAATAGATCCCAAAGCCAAGGAAGAAACTGGCTTTCGGGACCAGGCTGTGCAGTAAATACAGCAATTGGACCAGGTGATGGGGAGGCGATGGGGGAGAGCACCGGAGTGTGTGGGGTCTTGGGGAACAGGAACGAGAGAGGGCAGAGCTAGTTCTCAGAAAGATCTTTGCTCCTTGTCACCTTTCAAGGCAAAACCGCAGCTTAGTGGTTTTGCATCTAAAAATATGCGTTTGTGTGCTGCATGCGCAAGTGCCGGCATGTTTGGGGATGTGTGTGTGTGCAAGCACTGCCCGTTCATCCTCTGATTCCACAGGGCACGTGAGTGCTGCTAGTGTGCTGTTTATAAGGCAGGTGCAAATGGAATTTTATCCTCCTGGTTCCGAGAGTCCCAGCATATGGAAACTATTCAAATGCATCCATTGTACTTATATACCCTGGGGAAATGTTTCCTGTAAAATTAACATATACTCCATTACCTCCTTATTAACAGGAAACTCCAAGGCCCTGACTTCATCCACTCCAACAGCCTGGCTTCTCAGCGGCCCTTCCCTCTGAGCCCACAAGTCAAACTAAGGTGTCCAAAGGGGAATCCTGGGGGTGAATGCAGTCCCTTCCCACCCACCCAAAATCTGCCATCTGCATAAAAGGCAGGCTACCAAGATGACGAAGGATTATGTCACAGCCCTTACTCTCTTGGCAAATTCTAAAAGAAGATGAATTTTCCAGCAAAGTCAATCACTCAGTCAACCTTGATCCAAAGGTAAAATCTGCTTTTTGCGAACAGGGGGCCTTAGAAAGCCCTCCCACATAGAACCCCATCTTGTGTTGCCGCCAGGCAAGATGCTAGTGTTGCTTCTTGACTGCAGTCTCTCTGCATTTTCAAGGCAGGGCAGGGTGAACAGAGCTGTCTTTTGGACTAGGATCCCAATAGATGCAGCCTAATTCTTCCCATTTTGCAAGGCAAATACCAAGAAGTTTACTTGGCTTGTCTACAGCATTGAAAGTGCAACTTGGGTCTTTGGGCATTCAGTGAGAATATAATAAAAAAACTCAAGATTAGGATAGGATGTCATAAAAAGAGATACACAGTCATTTTCCATATAGAATCAATTTCAGAGAAGGACTTTGCATTTTGAGTTTTCTTTTCTTGTTTGTTTTCTTTGTTGAAATGGAGGAAAAGAGAATTAACCCACAGTGTAACAAACATTTAGACATGGCATCAAATAGCTTAAATAACAAATTCTAGTATTTTTGCCTCTTTCTAACGTTTCTAAGGATTCAGATTTGCCTCCCATGTGTGGAGAATTTCCCCCTCTGAGTGCCACAGATTGAAGTGGTTTCTATCTTTGTCTCCTTCTTCCCAACCTCCCCCCTACCCAGTCAACTCTATTTATCTCCTTTAATTGGGCATGAAGAGATGATGCACTTTAAATATTTTTATTGAATTGAGCTGTGTGCCCTTCACCTAGATTAACAGACTGCTAAACAGAAGGCTTTACGTTTCTTTCTTTCAAAAAAAAAAATAGAAAATATATGTCAACAGAGCCAGCAATCAATTATTTCAGTGGATCATTCGCAAGTTATAGGAGAAATTAGAAGTCCTTCCGCTTTCATCTTAGGGGAGAGGAATTGAATTTCAAGAGAGTAGAAAACCCAAACTCATCTTGAACTTCAAAACACCTTCCCTGAATGACCAACTCATCTGTAATAAGTCAGCCTCCAGCTTTCAGACTCAGCTTAGCTGCAGGCTCAGGAGAAAAGAAGTGCTGTAGTAGCCTCCGAGACCACAAGGAATAGAAAAATACCATCTGCGGTAACTAAACAGACCTGGAGATTAAGTAGATTCTTAATGTGCCTGCCGGAGGATCTGTTTCCCCACAAATCTCCTTCCTGTCCAGAAATTTCTGTGCCATTGCAGTCCCATCACGACAGGCACGTTCACCTTCCGAATTCCTGACCCTCCTCCAGGATGTTCTGTCTATCCAGACCCAATCCCATCCTTCCCTGCCCACTCCACCAGTACCCTATCAGCTGCCCACTCCAAAGTAGCTGTTACACGGAACCAGGACACAAAACCAACCCCTAACAGGCTGGAAACCTCACGAGAGAAAGACTCCTTGGAGACAGCCCTAAGCATCCACCTTAGAGAACAGACCTCCTTCCAGGAGCAAAGGCTTCTACATCTCAGAAACCACAGCCACGGCCCGGACCTCCAGTCCTGGGGAAAGGCATTCACCGTCGCTCCGGGCGCCTCCCCCTCCCTGTCTGCGCAAAGGACAGCGATCTCGTGGGCACCTACCTGTACCGCCCTCGACGGCCACCTCTTCCCACCTTCCCCGTTTCTTTCCGATCATTTTATTTTCCACTTTAAAACCATCCAACTTTGCCTTGGGGATGAGCAGAATGAAATGTCACTTACCTATAAAGAGAGAAACAGAAGAGAAAGCGATGCATCACGTTACACACGAGGTCTTTGAAATCAAGGCCAGCCTTCCGACTTTGAAACCGGAACAGTGAGTGGGTATTCTTTCTTCCTCCCACCTTTCTATATTTAATGAAACTTGGGATTTTGCAAGAAGCCCATCCCTTGGGCCCAGCCTCCCCTCAAGATTTCCTTTGGTTTTGTGGTGGTTCCTGTCCCTCCCCGCCACCCTGGCCCTGTACTGCCCGCTCCCGCTCTTCATTGAGGAAGGGGCGAGAGGATGAGAGAGAACCAGATGCCATGGAGACCAAGGGAATGGGACATGGGGATGAGGTTGTGCGCTGTACGGAGCCTCTCTTAGGAGAGGGGAAAGGGGTGTGGGGACTTGGGGGTCAGGGCTCGTGGGCGCCTAGCTAGGGGTAAGGCTCAGAGTTCCCCCAGGATGACTTTCCTTGGAGGCCCTGGCAGCTTTTCGATGACCCTGGCTCTGAATTTTTCTGTCTCTTTCTCGCCCATTCCCCTCCTCACTCCTCCTTCCTGGGATAAACACACCCAAGATCTCTGCCCCCCTACTTTGTGACATAGTACCCAAGGGTAACCTCGTTGCTCAGGGCTCAGACCTGCTTCTAGAGGAATCACCAGTTATCTCAGCATCGCGAGGCCTGATGAGACCCACGTGGGTCATTTTCTCTGGTCCCTCGCCTCCAAGTAGGATCTAGCCTGGTCCATCCGCGTGAACATGAACAGGATGCTGGGTCCTCCCCTTGCCTGGTTCCTGGCTCCCTAGGCACCCAACATTCACACTGCAGGTTCCTCGCAGCCAAGCGGACCCCTCCCTCTACTGCAGGGAAGCCCTGCTGAGTCCCTTGTTCTTAAGAGAAGCAGCTCACCATCCCCTCACATTGTAGATAAAGTCGACTCTTGTGGCCTGTCACTGTCCTTTTCTTATTATGCCTGAATACCTCACTTCTTTTGAGCCCCTTCTTAGAGATTTTGTCTGTCTTTCTCCCTTCAGGCTTCTCTGAAAACCTCCTTGCAGGACACCCTCAGGGCTGAAGATTGAAAAGTAATCACGTGTCTTCCATTTGCTGAATTCTAATGCTGCATTCATTCCCCAAAGAGCTTTCCACTCAAGAAGCTCTGCTGAGGTCAGAGTCGTGGTCAGATACCTTCAGGAAATATGTTCCCTCTCCCTGTGAGCTTTTTGGACGCATCAGTCTAGTGAAGACTTGGGAGAAGGACTGCAGTGAAGAGCCAAGCTTAAATTTTTCTTCAAAGTATTTGACGCAGAAACTTTTTTTCCTTATACACAAAATGGGCTTCCCAGGTGGCAATCATGGTAAAGAACCTGCCTGCAGGTGCAGGAGATATAAGAGATGCGGGTTTGATCCCTGAGTCGGGAATATCCCTTGTAGGAGGAAATGGCAAGCCACTCCAATATTCTTGCCTGGAGAATCCCATGGACAGAGGAGCCTGGTGGGCTCCAGTCCATGGGGTCACAGAGTCAGACACAACTGAAATGACTTCGCACGCACACACAAACTAAAACACTCTTCTCAGCTTCAGAAGGATGATTGTGTTGTTGCTGTTGGGGTTTCATCACAGGCTGTGGCCAGGAGCCCAGGAGAGAATGTTCCTCCCTCCGCGCCCTGTGGGAAGCACAGCTCAGGACCTGCCTACTGGACTCGATTCACTCCTCGCCCACTGTCAGAGCCCCACCCGCATGCTCCGCCCAGCCCCTACTCTGAGAGGTGGAGAGAGTCCCAAACCCCTGCAGGCTCCACCAGCATGTGTGAGGCTGCCAGACTCTTTACATGTTCAAATGTGCGCTGTCAATTGTGAACAGTGAGTGGTTTTCAGGGCTTGGCATCCAGGATTGCTGTCTTTGGGCGGCACTCCTGGAGAAACACAAACTGGTCTCCAGGTGCCCCCAGGAGCTGGTGCGGCTTTTGCCCTCCCCGTGGTGAGAGATCTGGACTGACGTGCCCAGATTCCCTTCTCCCACTCCAGTCCCCAGCGAGGGAACTCATGCTGTACATCTTTCTCCATCTTCACTGCCTAGTCCCGTGAGCTTCCCTCTGTAGCACAGGAGTGACTTCTCTGTCTTCTCAGTGTTGACCCCTTTCAAAGCTTGTCCTCCTATCTCCTCTCTGCTCCGCGGCATTGCAGCTGGGCTAACTTCTCAGTAGACCAAGAACCTCCAGGTAAGGGAAGGAGAAAGAGGTGCCCAATCAGAGCTGGGGAGCTACCCCTTGTCTGAGTTGCTGTTACTGGAGGACAAACGGGCATTAAAATAATACCGTTTCAACATCAGTACATGATGCAAGGACTGTTCCACTGTTGATGATGGGGAGGCTTTTGTAAGGAGCTGCTGTTGTTTAGTTGCTCAGCTGTGTCCAACTGTTTGTGACCCCATGAACTGTGGCCCACCAGGCTCCTCTGTCCATGGGATTCTCCAGGCAAGAATACTGGAGTCGGTTGACATGTGCTCCTCCAGGAGATCTTCCCAACCCAGGAAGTGAACCCACCTTTCCTGTATTGGCAGGTGGATTCTTTACCACTGAGCCACCAGGGAAGCCCTTCTGTAAGGGGGGTGGGTGCAAAAATCTCTGTACTTTCTGCTTCATTTTACTGGAGCCCAAAATGGCTCTAATACAAACCAATAATAATAAGGCATATTAATGTAAAACTCATACTATCTAAGTTTTCGTTTACTGGAGAGAACACTCTTGAATAGCACAAAGGTTACCATCACTCATCCTCCCCACAGTGAAACCCTCATGTAACTTAGAGTCAGCTGTCCATGTGTGCAGGTTCTGCATCTGGGGATCCAACCAACCTGCAGATCTTGTGGTTCTGTAATGTTGCGTTGTTGTTCATTTGTGTCTGACTCTTTTGAGACCCAATGGACTGTAGCCCAACAGGCTCCATTGTCCATGGAATTCTTCAGGTAAGCATACTGAAGTAGGTAGCCATTTCCTTCTCCACGGAATCTTCCTGATCCAGGGATGGAACTCAGGTCTCCTGCATTGGCAGGTGGATTCTTTACCACTGAGCCACCTGGGAAGCCCTCTGTAATGTTTACTATTGGAAAAAAATAATCCATGTATCATTGAACCTGCACAGTTTAAACCTAAGTTGTTCCAGGACCAACTGTATTCTTGACTGCAATCTATGTGCAAGGCCCAGAAGTCTTTCCTACAGGACAGGAGAATTCTGGACTGCCCTCAGAACACCTTTTACTGGGCCATGTAGAAAGAATAGGGGGAAAATGGGCCAATGTCCCAGCCCTGGGAGAGTTTGGAAACTCCATGGGAAGAGGGGAACACAGCAAGCTTGGAAAATACTCAGAAAATCGTGTGTACCGTCCCAAGTGTACCTCCCTTCTGGCCCCTCATCTTTGACAATTGCATCTACAGTTTAGAACCAGTTGGCTCAGTGGTAAAGAATCCACCTGCCAATGCATGAGACGAAGGTTCAATCTTTGGGTCAGGAAGATCCCCTGGAGAAGCTAGTATTCTTGCCTGGAGAATCCCCTGCACAGAGGAGAGTGGTGGGCTACAGTCCATGGGGTTGCAGAGAGTCAAATATGACTGAACAAGTGCCGAGAGGCATCTGAGGTCGTCCCATACTGGCCCCCATAACGTGCCAGCCCTTCCTCTGAGCCCAGTGGCTGCTGCTCGCTCTGGCCTTCAGCATTTCTTCCATGTCATTCCTCAGTTGTCTCCACTCTGCTGCTACATCTTGCCTCTGAAAACCTGCCAATACCTGGCCCAGATTCTATTGCAAAATGAGTTATAAGAAGACTTTTTGGTTCTCAGACCTTTCTGAATTTGGAATTGCAGATAAGGGACTGTGTATCTATACACAGCAGACCCTGTGATAGCTCTGGGGCTGCAGATGAAAGATGTGATCCCTGCCTCCCTGCAGGCTAGAGAGAAAGCAGATGAGGAGGCTGAATTACAATGTGGCATCGGGGCTGACCCCACGGGGGAGGCATAGGGTGCCACGGGAGGACCGAGCACCCACATCTTTCATTTGGGTGCCTAGAATAATATAAAGGGAGAGAAACAAACTGGAGTTTGGCAGAAAAGATCAGGGAGGACTTCAAAAAGAGGCTAGCCCTTTTTGAGCGGCTCCAGCTACAGAGCTGCATTAAAAACCCGCTGCCTGCCTGTGTCCTCCATCCCTCTAAAGCAAGGGCAGGCTTGCCTTCATTTTCTGCCTCCTGAATGCAAAGTTCTTCTCTTTCGTATAACTTTTTTTTCTATTTTACTTTTTAGACTTGCCATGTATCCCATGGGATATTAGTTCTCCAACCAGGAATCGAACCTGTGCCCCTGCCTTGAAAGCATAGACCTTAACCCCTGGACTACCAGGGAAGTCCTTGCAAAGTTCTCCTCTGATGAACTCTCATGCTGCCCTTTCTGAAGGAAAGAAGCTAGTTCTGCAGACAGCCTTGCTTGAGATTGTCTCCACTCCAGGCCCTACAAGCCCAGCCCTTGTCAATGACTTCTGTCTGCTCCTCGGAGCGCCGTCGTAAAACCACACATGGTTACAGCCAACTGTAGTGATGGTTTCAACTGTAGGGGGGCTTCTGGTCATCTCCAGTCCTCACTGTAACCTGAGTGTGAAGGCAGCTCTTTTTTTTAAATTTGTTTATTGAAGGATAATTGCTTTACAGAACTTCATTGTTTTCTGTCAAACCTCAACCTGAATCAGCCATAGAAATACATATATCCCCTCCCTTTTGAACCTCCCTCCCAGCTCCCTCCCCATCCCACCCCTCCAAGTTGACACAGAGCCCCTGTTTGAGTTTCCTGAGCCATACAGCAAATTTCTGTTGGTTATCTATTTTACATATGATAATGTAAGTTTCCACGTTACTCTTTCCATCATCTCACCTTCTCCTCCCCTCTTCCCACATCTATAAGTCTGTTCTCTCTGTCTGTTTCTCCATTGCTGGAAGGCAGCTCATTCGGTCCCACAGCCAGGAAGCCCCTCAGGCTTTAGAGTTCAGAAAGGATGCTTGACTCCCAGGGTGGCTCACAGAGCACCAGGGACTCAGGCAAATCTGAAATGTACACATTCCGCAGCAAGTTCAAGTGCTTTCCCTGGAAAGGGGTCTTCTGCCAGGAAAAGAGCTTATTCTGATGGTTGCATACTTATTCCAAACTTGATCCAAGACTAGCTCTTCTCCAGCCCTCCCTCAGATTTCCTTTGGGCCTCGAGGAAAGGGAGACAGGAGGAACAGTCAAGTGTCTGGGTCCAGGGCTGGCAGTGCCCACCCTCCCCAGCCCTGCTCTGACACCCACACTCTGAAACCTGGGAATCTGAACATTCATCTGCAGGAGCCCCATCCCACATCCTCCAATAGCATCTCTGTAACAGGCCACATGTGGCCAAAGTTTCACTTCCTCCTTTGTACCCATAATACTCTGCCAGCTCGCACCCTGTCCGCGCCACTGGGAATGACACCTGCATTATTCCCTTGATTCCAAGGCACTACACCACCACCCAGCCTGTACTACAGGAAGGTAGAGCAATAAGGGTTGCTTTTGAGTCTATTGAGGCAGGGAGATGATGTGGGATCATCAAGAGATGGAGTATTTTGGGGCAGGTGTTCTAAAAGGCAGTGGGTTAGGTTAGAGGGGTGGCCTGAAAACCTGCATTTCTGGGGAGTTTCTGGGTGATGGTGCTGCTGCAGGTGGGGACAAGGCTTGGGGATGCATCGTATTAGATAGACCCTGAGGGTGTGCACCCTGACGGAGTCATTCCCCATTACAGCTGCAGTTTCTGGGGCTCTGAGGCCCCCACACATCCTACCAGGCTTCTCTGGAACAGATATAAGGGTGCTGGCTCTGCCATTGGGAAAACGGGGTCCACCTGACTCATCCTTTTCTTTCCAGGGCTCTGTCTGGAAAGAAAGACTTCTGCGAAAGTGGTTTCACCAGCAGAAAGGAAAGGAGGCCAGAGTTTCCTTGTCTCCCCTTCCCCTGTTGCCAGAGGTAGACTCTATGCCTTTAGAAAGGAACCCCTCAAGCCTACCCAGTAGTGTCCTGAGACAGGAAGCAGGTTGTCTTATCGTGAGACCCCAGGGACAGCCGTGAGCCCAGGGAGACACGTGTTCTGTGTTTGCTGCGACTGTGCATGAGTGGACGGCCCATTTGATGGGCAGGAAACCCCGAGGCTGTTGCACTATGCTGAGTTCTGGCATAATCAACAACTGCTCTATAAACTCCTTCTGTGAGCGCTCCATCCACCTTTGCAATGAGGCTGGAGGCCATGATCGCCTGACGTTTTCCTTTGCTGGGACTTTTGTAACCTACCGCCCCCTTCGAGCAAACACTTTCTCATCAATGCAGCCATCCCATCACCTGGAAGCCAGTCCTCAAGACACTCGAGAAGGAGGCTGAGCAGGGCAGAGCCTGAAGACGGGGAGCTGCCTAGTACCCTCCCATCTGTGTTTGGGTACCTGGAACAGCTTCAGGGCCCCACTCATGTGGGTGCCCCAAGCTCTCTGCCCAGGACATTCTAGCAAGAGCTGAGAGATGCCCCTTTCCTGAATCTGGTGGAACATCTTGGGCAGAGGTGGCCAGGCTCCCTGCTGACAGCACAGCCGCCGTTTCCACCTCCTCCAGGACTGCTGTGCCTGGGGCAGGCCCAGGCCCACGACCAACCCAGAGGTAGATGAGTTTCCCGTGCCCTTCACTCAGCCGCACTGCCCAGGGGAGGGGGCAAGCTGGTGCGGGGGGGGTGCTGGATCTTCCCCCTCCCTCTGGGTTTGCTCATATAGTGAAACACAGAGGCCCTGCTGTGACTGCTGATCACATCCCAAGCAGAGCCAGGTTTTGAAATTCATCTGAGATTTCTCCCACAGCTGCAGCCAGAGGGACCTGAGCCTCACCCCCACCCCCAACCAGGGCTTGCTGGCTGCTGCCAGGCCCCCCGCAGGAGTGACGAGAGCTATAAAGCTGTCTTTCTAACGTCCTGCATCTGCTTCTGGAGGCTAAGAGGGACACTAGGTGGAGGAGACGCGTGAGACTGAAAGAACAAAGGGAGAGGGAAAAAAAGACCGCATTCAGAAAAAAAGATCCATAAAAGGGGAAGAAATTTAAAAAAAGAAGACTGCCGAGGTCTCTTCCTTCCTCCTCCTCCTCCTCCTCCTCGTTTCTGGAGCTGGTTCCGTGTTGCACGTTGCGTACGTGAATGGGGACCTGGTGACTAAGGCCTGCTTCATCCAGCCCCTGGCGAATAATTGCAGGGGCTCCTATTGCAGGCTGGCAGCTGTAATAACGCTAGTCTATGATCTATGGAGTTTATGGGGATTTTTAGGAGATCGGTAATAAGGTTGCTCCAGTAAACAGCCTGGCAGAGCAGTAAAAGATGAGGGCAATTCGCAGGTTGCATTCCAAGTGGCTTTGGGAAGGCAGAGTGACCACCACCAGCTGCCCCTGGACTTGCTAAGCCAGGGCCCCCTGCAGGGAGGAGCAGGAAGGCGGTGTGATGACGCCCCTTCCCTGCTGATGGCTGGTTTACTCATGACACGGTGGGGATGGCCCCGCCCCCTGCCCTTCAGGACTCTAGCTGCCAGGGGAGAGCAGGCTGGACTAAGTCCTGCTCCAGAGCTTCTGGCCCCAGCCTTCTGACCTCTGGAACCCCTCAGGGGTAAAGCACGGGCCATCCCCAGAGCCTCCCTCTCTGGTTCTTTCCAGGTGTGGACAGTCAGCGGCCATCACACACTCGTCAACGCTACCGAGGGGTGATCTTCCAAAAACATCAGCCGCAAGAGTGGGTCGAGCACTCAGCCAGGAGGTGAGCCCCCACCTGCGTGGACTTGGGTCTGGGCCGCCTGCTCAGGGCAGAACTGAGCCTGGACCACCATTTGGCATCATTTTGGTTTGCAGCCACTGGCCACGAACTGAGTGACACCTGGACACTGAGCTTCCCAGCAAATGCCTTTGGTTGCCAAGAAGGCCTCATCAGAACTCTTAAAGTGTTATCCCAAACCTTTTCTCCCAGGAAAATCTGCACAACCATAGAGCTTCTGCTCCTGTGCAAGGTCCTTTCACGCACCTGCTTACTATCACATTTGGTAAGAAGTCTTAGGACATCAGTATCTTTGACATGCCCGCTTCACGCGGGGGAAACTGATGTTAGGGAGCGCGTCAGTTGCTCAAGGTCACAGCCCTTCCCTCTTAGGTCTGGGACTCAGCGGCAGGCCCCGACACTGAGCCCCTATTCTGAGGACGCTGATAGGGGACCACCGACAGAACTGAACTGCTGGAATCACCTCTGGCTACTCTGAGCCTGTGGTCGACAGTTTACGGAGCTCCTCAGAGCTGCTGCCCTAGGCAATCCAATGTGATTTTTATATTCTCTTCATTTATCCTCAGTCTAGGGGGAAAACATTTAGACTTATTAGCTCCAGGCTGGATGCATATCCAAGAATCCTATGGAAGTCAGTGAATAATCTTTATTCAATGGCTCCGCCAGAGCATACCGTGTAAAATTAACCATGAATGTCTCCGATGAATTTGGGTCCAGATAGTAATAAGGAGTTAATTCTCAATAAATCATTTTATTCACTGGCTGGTATTTATTAAACTTTTTTTTTTTTGGACTGCATATACTTGCCTACAGTTTGTGTGGTGGTTACTAAGTATTAAATGAAAATCAACTAATTATCAAAAACGTATTTAATGAGGATTAATTCTGCAATCACCACCTACACAGAATCTATCAAAGTAAGTCCTCAATAAATGTGTATCTGGGAGCTTGAATTATTTTTAGAGAACAACTTAAAGAAAAATCTTTCCAGGGGAGTTGGCAGTTATAGAGGCCAGGAACTAGAGTTCCTTGTTGGGATAACTTAAAAAAAAAAAAAAAAAAGATAGCTTTCTTGGTCTTTTTCATATACAGATTTGTAAATCACATTGTACCAAAAAACAAGAAAAAAAAGAATTTCTTATCAGTAGATTTAAATTTACATGCAATTTATTGATGATGAATGGTGTCTAAATGCCTAAAAACATTCAGAGTTGGCACTGGAGTTACCTCTTGGCTCCAAAAAGTAACTCATTTATCATCCCAGAGGGATTTTAGATATTTCTTTAGAGGTAAATAACAGAATTTCCCAGTAATTTTATTTTTAAAAAATTAGATTTTTCTCTCTCTCTCTCTTTTTTTTTTTTTT
>SJYC01029431.1:0-59296 GCA_006408675.1 Madoqua kirkii | reverse complement strand
CTAATTGACCTTGGAGAGTAGATAGAATCTTGTTATCTTGTAATGAGTTTCATGGCTTATTTCAGTACATTTTAGCCATGTTTCTCTGGTGATTAAGGCAATTATCTGCCTATGCATTTCAAGATTATGAATCATGGAGCTCTCTCCAGGTACTGACAGGGGCTTGAGAATGCTCAGACTACTTCTCAGCCCATTCAGTGTTTGTTGCCATTCCCACCTCCCATAATCAGACACTACATTCTATTTCTGAAAGCCCCACCCTATACTCAGTTATCAAAGTGATACTTTCTAGATTTAATTGATTTAAGTAAGCTTCCTTCTTATCATTAATTGGTGGCATGCACAACGTTTTAATTACTATCATTATTACTTAGGATTTAGGGAAAGAGATCTTTCCATCTCCCACTGCTGTGTCACAGAGGGAAGGACAATGCTAATCTGAACACAGGTGGTCAGTTTGTTTCCAAGCAGCAGGCACATGACACCAGGAAATGACCAACACTCTCCCAACATTGGGAATGTCTTATTGTCCCTAAACAGCTTCTGTACCACATAGTAGCTCATGAATAATCCCTCAGAAGGTCTCCAAGAGAAATGGCCAACACCTCTTGGGTCCTATGCCTCATGATGTAAAATGAAGTCCAGAGAGAGGTCAGGAGTGAGGTGGGATTTACATGCCACTATCCACACCTTCATGCCATCTCCTTTCTTCATTTGATGGTTAAGGCATGTTACTATTACAAAGAGGTGGACTGTGAAGAGTATACATCACCAAGAGAAGCTAGGTCCTGTGCCGTACTTAGCCTGGGACACGCAGGAAATTACCTAAAGTATGTATTAAAATAATCATTTATAGTGAGTTAAAAAAAACTTATCTAAAAGTTACATAAAAGTCAATGTTTCCTCCTAGCTTTGCTCCCCAAGACAGATTCGGATGCTAGTATTTCTACCCAGGATGATGTTCAGTTCAGTTCAGTCGCTCGATTGTGTCCTACTCTTTGTGACCCCATGCATCGCATCATGCCAGGCCTCCCTGTTCATCACCATCTCTCGGAGTTCACTCAGACTCACGTCCATCAAGTCCGTGATGCCATCTAGCCATCTCATCCTCGGCCGTCCTCTTCTCCTCCTGCCCTCAATCCCTCCCAGCATCAGAGTCTTTTCCAATGAGTCAACTCTTTGCATGAGGTGGCTAAAGTACTGGAGTTTCAGCTTTAGCATCATTCCTTCCAAAGAAATCTCAGGACTGCTCTCCTTCAGAATGGACTGGTTGGATCTCCTTGCAGTCCAAGGGACTCTCAAGAGTCTTCTCCATCATCACAATTCAAAAGCATCAATTCTTTGGCTCTCAGCCTTCTTCACAGTCCAACTCTTACATCCATACCTGACCACTGGAAAAACCATAGCCTTGACTAGATGGACCTTAGTCAGCAAAGGAATGTCTCTGCTTTTCAATATGCTGTCTAGGCGGTCAGAACTTTCCTTCCAACGAGTAAGCATCTTTTAATTTCATGGCTGCAATCACCATCTGCTGTGGTTCTGGAGCCCCCAAAAATAAAGTCTGACACTGTTTCCACTGTTTCCCCATCTATTTCCCATGAGGTGACGGGACCAGATGCCATGATCTTCATTTTCTGAATGTTAAGCTTTAAGCCAACTTTTTCACTCTCCTCATTCACTTTCATCAAGAGGCTTTTTAGTTCCTCTTCACTTTCTGCCATAACGGTGGTGTCATCTGCATATCTGAGGTTATTGGTATTTCTCCCAGCAGTCTTGATTCCAGCTTGTGTTTCTTCCAGTCCAGCGTTTCTCATAATGTACTCTGTATATAAGTTAAATAAGCAGGGTGACAATATACAGCCTTGATGGACTCCTTTCCTATTTGGGACCAATCTGTTGTTCCACGTCCAGTTCTAACTGTTGCTTCCTGACTTGCATACAGATTTCTCAAGAGGCAAGTCAGGTGGTCTGGTATTCCTTTCTCTTTCAGAATTTTCCACAGTTTATTGTGATCCACACAGTCAAAGGCTTTGGCATAGTCAATAAAGCAGAAATAGATGTTTTTCTGGAACTCTCTTGCTTTTTCCGTGATCCAGTGGATATTGACAATTTGATCTCTGGTTCTTCTGCCTTTTCTGAAACCAGCTTGAACATCAGGGAGCTCATGGTTCACATGTTGCTGAAGCCTGGCTTGGAGAATTTTGAGCATTACTTTACTAGCATGTGAGATGAGTGCAGTTGTGCGGAGTTTCAGCATTCTTTGGCATTGCCTTTCTTTGGGATTGGTACGAAAATTGACCTTTTCCAGTCCTGTGGCCACTGCTGAGTTTTCCAAATTTGGGCATGAATTTGTGTCCTGTTCCATCACGTACGAACTATTGGGTTGGTCAAAATGTTCATTCTGATTTTTCCATAAAATGTTACAGAAACACTCCAACGGCCCAAATGACATTTTTGGCTGATCCAATATATGTCTCTGGACAAACTTATTCCACTGCTGCTGCTAAATCGCTTCAATCATGTCTGATTCTGTGCGACCCCCTAACGGCAGCTCACCAGGCTCGCCCATCCCTAAGATTCTCTACTAGGGCTTAATTTAATCATTTATTAAATGGAGGTGATTTATAGAATTCAGAAATTTGGCAAGCACTAAAGAGGTCATGTACAAGTGCTCAGCAGACCAGAGATGCTCGTTATCTCTGGGGTGGCTAACCCCTCATGGTGTTTTCCGTTGCCTGCTCTTCCCTGTACTAGAAGCTGAGAAGCTCCCCCAAAGGCATCTTCCCTGGGATGCTGGACCTTGTAGCCCCACACACAGTGTGATGCCCCCATGAGGCCATTCTCAAAGACTGGAGAGGCACCGTCCTGTCCTCTCAGCACTTTCTAATAACCCATTGAAGTCCACCCATGCACTGAAGAGAACCCTTAATGATGAGCCTCTCGAGTTTACAGTAAGCTGTGAATTTCTCTTTTTGCCCAGAGGTCATATTTTCCCTGCATCAAATGCTTCTGCGTTTCAAGGACATGCCTGGCTATTTCCAGACCCCTCTCCGCGATCCACTTGACCTTTAGCTAAGGAAGGTTGGTAGGGGATATAATCCTACCAATAAATGTGTGAGATTTAAGATGCGTTAGCCCAGAGTTCTCAGGAGGTACCGTGTGGGCTTGAAGGCTAAACTTCCTATGCACAGCCTACATCCTGGGAGCTCTACGGGCAGTGTCTTGGTGACATGTCCCCTTCCACGTTTCCAATCTCCGTGTAATTCGGGGCTTAGGGCTTTATACATGCCTTTGTGAACATGTGATAGTGTGAACATGGCCCAGAAGCAGCATATCCTTGTGTTTCCTCTATAATATAAAAATCAATACAGAAAACTAGGAAACATGTCTTCCTGGGAATAGTAGGTTGAAATTGAAACAAAACTCCAAATGTTGAAAATGCTGAGCTTGAAGCCCCCTTTAGAGTTTGTTTCTTTTCCATTTCTCACCGAACAGTCTGGTTGGAGGTGTCAAGGACTGGCTGATGGTTATTACACACACCATAGAAGTCTCTGCCAAAATGAAGGATTTGGCAGAGCGATTTTAAGTGTGAGACAATACACAAAGAATTCTAGTATCATTTATGCTAAAATGTACTATAAAAAGGTAAAGTACAATAAAAAAAATCTGGAACCTCATCTAAAATATGCTTCTAAATAGACCATGGCTCTGCATTTTCTGCTGAAATAACTGATTTGCGGGAGTGGAAGTGCTGGACATATTTTCAAATTGATAGTTGGAAGAGGGAAAGGAAATAGGTTGAGGTCTGGGGAGAAAGATGGATTTTCAGAGAACTTTTTTTTTTCTTTTTCCATGTGAAGTTTAGAAGTTGCGTGTGTCAGAAATAGAAACAGAGAGGGCTGTGTAGCACAGTCGAGGCTTTGGGGTCACAGTCTCTGCCTCACTCCTGGGCTCCACTGAGGCTGTGTGAGGCAGCCCTGTGTCCCATGTAATAGGATGAGCCAGGCTGTGTTCACGTAAAGCTTTATCGTAAAAACAGGTGACAAGCCAGATTTGGCCCACAGGCCAGAGTTTGCTGACCCCAGTCTTAGATAATCACTGTGTATTTGCCCCTTGAAGCCTATCCATAAAACAAACTTTCATGCTTGTCTCTTTCTCCGTGCTGAGCGTAGGTACACTTTTTAGTATATAAATGCCTCTGTACGTACACATTTGCAGTTGAGCTTGCTTGATCTTGGGGCTTCTCTTTTTAAAAAAAAAAAGATTTTTTTTGATGTGAACCATTTTTAAAGTCTGTATTGAACTTGTTACTATATTGCTTCTGTTTTATGTGTGGGGTCTTAGCTCCCCAACAGGGATGGAACCTGCACCCCTCGCTTTGGAAGGTGAAGTCTTAACCGCTGGAGCATCAGGAAAATTCCAGTCTTGGGGAGTCATACTCTTAATAGTTCTACTCTAAGGTTTGTATTTCTCTTTGCAATGGTAGACATCACAGACATTTTTGAGGTTGTAGAGTGATGTTAAGCTCATGATCTAACCCCCAACATTAGCTGTTTATCCATTCTGTGTGCCCTATACAAGCTAGGGTCTACAGACCTATCCAAGATCCTATTGGGAGCATCATACAAAAGACAGAACATTTGACCCTCCTAAGAGGAGCTTCCAGTCCAATGGAGGAAATAGGAAACATATATACATATTTTTAAGACATAATATAATTGACCCCTGGATAACATGGGTTAGAATTACATGGGTCCACTTGTACACACACATCTTTCAAAAGTAAATACTTCTGCATGACACAGTCAATGCTTGGTGGAGACTACAGATGCAGAGAAACTGTGGACATAGAAGACCTACCGCAGCTCTATTTCAGATGAATCTCCATGTTGTTCAAGAGTCAACTGTATCATTATGTATAACTCATGGAGCTGAGTAATCCAAAAATACCTACAAATCTAGCCTTGGAGACCTAAACACCTAAGAAGTAGAATACCAAAATAAATCATTGAAAGAAGGCTTCTTGGAAGAGGTGAATTTTAAAACTGGATGACTATAAAGAGAGGAAGACAGAGCTTGAGGGTAAAGAAGGCTTTCCCTGTTTACTGTGTAGGTCGAAACTTGAAAGTCGTGATTGAGATGGAATGTTCTTTCACACCTTCCCCAGACTGCCTGCCGTCTTTTGCCATCTCTCCTGCCACTGGGCTCTGATGCAGCAGGACTCCATGCTTTGTAGAAAGGCTAAGAAGAATCAGCACATTTGAGGACAGAAAAAGGCTCATCTCCAAAGCATGATAGGGACTCGAGCATGGGGCTTTGTCATTGAAACTAGACCTCACCACTTTCTTATCACCTTAGGGGGTCGCTTATCCTCTCTGTGCTTCAATTTTCCTAACTGTTAAATGGCTAAGAATAGCAATCACCTCCTGTGATCACTGTGAAGTTTCTTTACTATAAATGAAGCGCTTGAAGGAAGGCCTGGCAGGTGGTAAGGGCTCAGTCCATGGTACCTTTCATATGGACAAGAGCTCAGAAACCCCAAACCGGAGCCCGGGGAAGCCTGGCAGCACACACGTCTGGCAATCTTTCAAGTCTTTCCCCTGCAGAGGAAGCGTTTGGGAACAATACACAAAATGGGATAAATGATGAGACCCCAGCTCCCATTATAAAGCACCACCTGAACATACATAGGCTTATTGCCATCCTAAATTCTTTTTCAGGGGGAAAAAAATCATTTCCCTTCTTATTAAAATTGGCAAAAGGAAAATGTATCTTTCATCATCTTAAGACAAATCTATCATGCTGATAAACTATTAGAGAAAAAAAAAATTGAGAAATGCTACAAAGACCCTTACAGTAAGTCTGTCCCTAAAATATATATACGGTAATGAAGATAATCAACATATAAAAGGATTTCCCAGGCCCTGCTGGTGGACTGCACAGTGACCTTGTAGAATATTTGTACAGTAAAAATCTGTGGCAAGTAATGAATTTGGACAGTCCCTGGGTGAGAGCAGGCTACTCAGCAGAAAGCCCCTTCTGCTGGTCTGGAGCTGGCTTTTGGCCATTGGTCTGGGATGGAAGGGACATCTGGCCAGTATTCAGTTGTGTGAACTAGGAGAAGAGGAATCACCCTGGGGAGTGTCAGTTACAGGCCCTAAGATGAAGCTGCTCAACATCCTGCCGCACTCTACTGGAACCAGAGTTTCAGGTGGTCACACAGATCACCCATGCAGGTGTCATCACCTAGGTCCCCACGGATGCTCGTGTTCCATGTGGTTAGATAAGTGGTTAGGTACTCAGTCTCAGTGGTGCTTGAGCATCTTCCACCTCCCCTGAGCCCTCCTCTCCTCCCCCCAACTCCTCCTCTCCTCCACACCCCCCTATATCACTGGTCTTAGCTAAAAGGCAGAGAGGAGGCTGAGGATAAAAGGAAAATATCTCCCAGAGAGATGGCAACTAACTTGTGACACATTCAGCCAGAGCCAGCACCTCATTTCCAGCTTCTTGCTCTCAGCGTAGATTCCTCAGCACTTCTGCTCCACAGTCCTTGGGAGATTCCACAGACCAGATCTTATAACAATGATAGGATGATGGGAGCAATGCAGAATTCCTGTGCATATGTGATTATGGCCATACAGCAAAACTCCAAGCCAGTCCTATTCTTTGTTGTTGGCTATTCAATCACTAAGTTGTGCCTGACTCTTTACAACCCCATGGACTGCCGCATGCCAGGCTTTCCTGTCCTTCGCCATCTCCCAGAGTTTGCTCAAACTAATGTCCATCGGGTCAGTGGTGCCATCCACTCACCTCATCCTCTGTCTGTCGTCCCCTTCTCCTGCCCTCAATCTTTCCCAGCATCAGCATCTTTTCCAAAGAGTTGGCTCTTCACATCAGGTGGCCAAAGTACTGGAGCTTCAGCATCAGTCCTTCCAATGAATATTCAGGGTTGAACCACCTCCCCTGAGCCCTCCTCTCCTCCCCCCAACTCCTCCTCTCCTCCACACCCCCCTATATCACTGGTCTTAGCTAAAAGGCAGAGAGGAGGCTGAGGATAAAAGGAAAATATCTCCCAGAGAGATGGCAACTAACTTGTGACACATTCAGCCAGAGCCAGCACCTCATTTCCAGCTTCTTGCTCTCAGCGTAGATTCCTCAGCACTTCTGCTCCACAGTCCTTGGGAGATTCCACAGACCAGATCTTATAACAATGATAGGATGATGGGAGCAATGCAGAATTCCTGTGCATATGTGATTATGGCCATACAGCAAAACTCCAAGCCAGTCCTATTCTTTGTTGTTGGCTATTCAATCACTAAGTTGTGCCTGACTCTTTACAACCCCATGGACTGCCGCATGCCAGGCTTTCCTGTCCTTCGCCATCTCCCAGAGTTTGCTCAAACTAATGTCCATCGGGTCAGTGGTGCCATCCACTCACCTCATCCTCTGTCTGTCGTCCCCTTCTCCTGCCCTCAATCTTTCCCAGCATCAGCATCTTTTCCAAAGAGTTGGCTCTTCACATCAGGTGGCCAAAGTACTGGAGCTTCAGCATCAGTCCTTCCAATGAATATTCAGGGTTGATTTCCTTTAGGATTGGCTGGTTTGATCTCTTTGCAACCAAAGGAACTCTTCTCCAGCAGTGCAAATTGAAAGCATCAGTTCTTCAGTGCTCAGCCTTCTTTATGGTCCAACTCTCACATCTGTACATAGCTACTGGGGAAACCAAAGCTTTGATTAGAGGGACCTCTGTGTGGGTGTGTGGTCCTGTCATCCAATTTTTAGGCAGCCCTTATCTTCCAGGTGCACCTCTGGTCTCTGTTTGAGGATCCCAGGATTCCTTTGCACAGTTCTCCACACACACATTTGGAGTGAGTTTGCAAGTGAACTCTCGGCCCGCCCAGGTTCCATGGCCCCAGAGCTGCAGGCTGATGAAGGCGGCTCTCAGTTCTGAATCATGATGTTGCTCCAGCACCTGGGCACAGTCCGGTCCACAGTTGGAAGTCAGTGAGTGGCTCGATAAATGACAGGGTTGTTGGGTGGGACCGGCCACCCTGAACCTCCTTGTGGAAGAAAGAGTTCCTGCAACCTCAGGGTGAACATGAGCTCAAGGCTCTGCCCCACAGTCCACAGTGAGAGCTGAGTAGAACCCCAGAGAGGGCTTGGGACAGTAATCAGCCAGCTCTAGAGGAAGAAGAGGAACACCATTTGTCTCCTGGGCCTCCCGCCCTTCTGACAAGCACACAGACTCCGACTGTGCCCGCTCCCAGGTGCAGCCAGGAACTCCCTGCTCTGGAAGAATCAGCAGGCTCCCCCGCACCACCCTCACCAGAGTAGGCATGGCCAGGACAAACCAGGCACGTGGAAAGTGTCAGATCAGCAGGTGTTGCCTGTTGATAGAATCATCCTTTAATTCACTCTGAGTTGTGCCATTTAATTACCTTGATCCATGCTTTGTTTTGCTAAAGTGAATGTCACAGATTGGGTATTACTCGCTGGAAATTGCGACAGAGGCTTGAACGCTTCAGTAATGAGGTCTGAAATATGATCTCTCTTTTTCCCTGGATCATTTTCTCATTCCCCTCTTCTCGAGTTCCTTTCCAGCCTTTTTTGTTTCTTTTAAGAGTAAAATGTAAAATATTAATTTTGAGCAGAAGTAAAATTAAGCCCTCTGGAACGATTCAGAGAAACTGAGCCATAGCCTGACTTAATTAAGAAGCGATTATGCTGAAGAGCCTATATTAAGGCTTCACATTTCTGGTACAGACAGAATTGCTTTTAGAGAAGTCAAGTCAGGCGGCAGAGGGGGCTGAGGGAGGGGCCAGGGTGATGACTGGATAGATGAGGAAAAGCAATGTTTGTTGTAGCGCTGGGGAAAAAATAGTAGAGGAAGTGTAAATGGGTTTGCAGATTTTTCAAGCCCATCTTTTAGGAAGGTTAAGACAAGATACCTTATCGCATCCAAGCTCTTTGGACCACTCCAGGAAGGGTCATCGCCATCTCTCTCCCTTCCCCTCCAGCTCAGGTGTCTGAAGAGGCAGGGAGAATGGGTTGTGCATGTAACAAAACTCCAGGGAACGTGGTTAGCCCCCTGCTGCTCTCAGGATGGCAACAACTAATTAGCCCCACAAATTTATGGGCTCCAGGGATGTGAGCAGATGGGTATTTAAGTTAACAGCAGATTCAATTTGTCCTCCATTAATTCCAGAGTGATACCTGAGTTTATTGGAGTTTTATATTGTTTCATCTGTTGCAAAGTCAGTTCTCCCACTTTCCTAAATTGTTATTCTTTTGACAAGCAACTCTCTGGGTCTCTCCAGTTTGTAGAAGGGAATACTGACTCCCCCCTAAACTGCTTTGACTTTCTCAAAACTTTGGGACTCCGGATGGGGTTGCAGCCTGGAGCTCCTTTTCCAATTCTTCCTTTCCTCCGGGCTCCATTCAACCTGATCAGTTGCTCCAAAGTTGTGCCAGGAAATGGCTCGCTTGTCCAAAGTTTAAAAGAAAATCTTTTTTTCTCTGCTTCATTTAGGAGGTATTTTAAGAATCAGAAATCTTAAAATCCAGAATACTGGAACTTTAATGAAACTTGGGGATTATCTACTGAAGTGATTTACAAGCTGCTGTCCTGCTCATGGCCATTGATGACTCTCATCCATGCTGTGAGCTCCCCAAAAGGAGTGATTGCAAGCAGAGTCCACATGGGAGAAGGCAGGCAGGTGGACAGCTTACACACTCACAGGGCCTCAGTCAGTGAGTTCACCTCTTCCTGCTGCTGTGCTCTCAAGTGTTCATGCTGGCCTCAGTGAGACTGCCCAAAGGGAGAACTCTGACCCCAGGTCCCAACGGGTGGGTGCAGCCAGAGGAACTCCCTTCAATCTTATTTATTTTGGAAGGGTTCCACTGTGAAACAGATGTGGGAAACTACCCATCTATTCTACCACACCTCTTCTTATAAGTGAAAAACAAAACAAAACAAAACTAAGACTTAGTAAAGACAGTGATTCACCCAAGGTCACGGTGGTGACCAGCTCGTGACATCCCAAACAGAGTTATACCCATTGTTTCGGAGAACTGCTTAGTCTAGTAAAATGGGGCAATTTCATCATCACCATCATCATATCATCACCATCAACATCACCACCATCACCATCATCATCACCATCATCACTACCATCATCATCATCATCATCACTATCATCATCATCATCACAACCATCACCACCATCAGCAGCAGCAGCATCATTATTATCAACACTTTCATCATCATGTTGTCAATCTGGGTACAGAATGTAAGTCTCACTAGAGAAGTTAGCAAGTAATGACAACTCAGACACAATAATTGGCCTAAGGTGGCAAACAAGGACAGAGGGATAGCTCCTAAGAATACGTGTTTTCTTGTGCATACTTGTTTCAAGTCTCTTGAGCAGCATCATTTCCATGATCCCCTTTATATTTGTATTAATACTGAGAGAGAACACTCGGTGCTGATCTCAGTGTCTGGAAAATTCAGATGACTTGTTTACTACCACAACCTGCAGGTGAGCAGAAGTTAGACTTTGGTGACTGAGGAGCAGTCACACATATGAGTTATGTGCAACCTGGGCCGAGCATCAGAATCACCCCTGAAGCTTTTAAACAGAGCTGATGTTCTAGGCCCTCCTGGAGACTGACTTACTGTGCTGGAGTGGGTGGGACCGGGGCATCTACCAGTTTTAGAAAGCTTTGCAGGTAATTTCCATACAGAGCTAGGGGAAGGCTGCAGGGTGAGTCCCAGCCCCTGACCGAAGTCACTTCTGCAAGGTAGTGTCCTGCGGTCTGGTCTCTGGACTTGTGTTTTGGTTTTTTCTTAAGCAGTGGGGTAGTTACGCTCATTAACAAGATAAGAAACAGCAAATTAGGTCAATCCCAAAGTTCAGGCAATGCCAAAGTATAGCTAATATGCATTTGCAGGGCAGCCTTCTGCTGGGGAGGGTAATTGTCTTCCCTAAGAGTTACCTTGAAAGGACTAGAATGAGCCAGAAGCTCACATTCTGCTAATCATCTTCACTGAGATACATGAATCTGAGCCTTTCATGAGCCCATTCTTGTTTTTAGTCTTTGTCTCACTGCCACTGTACTAAATTGTATATGTTGATCCCTCTAGCACGAACAAGTACTGTTTCTTTCGATTTGGCCTCATACTTTTTTTTCTGGCCTAAGGAAGCCCTTTGAAGACTATATTCTTCCCAGTTGCAAGGAGGTTACAGAGCCAGCACGAAGTCACGGGAGATAGATAACAAAAACACATTCTCAGAACAGGAGCTGCTCTGCCCCCATCTTCTCCCAGGCAGACACTCCCATCTTTCCTGGCTCAACAGAACTGAAAGGGGATTTGGCCACATCCCTCCTCTTTGAAAGGCTGCCAACCTCTCTCCAGAGACTGTCAGGAAAGGCCTTTGTCCAAGGGGGCACAGGCAAAGCTTGTGCTTTGGAAAGAATCTCTTCCACCGCTTGGTTGAACAGAATAGTTAGGTCTTGCAATTCCCCACAATGTGAGGATCAAGTATCTGCCCTACCAGGTAGGAGTTTGCAGCAGGAGGTAAAAGGCAGCATATGGCATTTTTTAAGATTTTCTCCACTTCCTTATTGAAAGCTACATTCCCCCTATCAAATCCTATCTCATAAATAGCAATTTTATTTGTAAAATAGTGCCATCAGCAAAGAGAGAAGGACCTGTCAACAATGTCTTGGCGTGCATGTGGGCTCAATTGTGTCCGACTCTTTATGGCCCCATGGACTGTAGCCCACCAGGCTCCTCTGTTCATGGGACTTCCAAGAATACTGGAGTGGCTTGCCATTTCCTCCTCCAGGGTAGCAGTGTCTTAGGAAATCCCAAAATCAGAAAAAAAAAAATAGTTTTACAAACAGTTTTTATAAAGCCGGTTTACATTACAAACGGTGTGGCAGCGATTACCTCGATGCTGACAAGCATGGTAATATCCTAGAATACCTCTTCATGTACTGCTGGGACCACCACCTTCTTTGTTAGGGAGGCGATGTGAGATAGTGCCAGCGTGGGCTCAGAAGGCTTGGTGTGAAATCTTAGCTTCACCACTTAACAACTCTGTGACCTCAGGCAAGCAGCTCAGCCTCTCTGTGTCTGTTTTCTCACCTGCCAGATGGACAAAATAACAGTGTCCAAGCTTTTAAGGTTACTGTGAAGACTGAATGAGTCAGTTCGTGCAAAGGTTTCTGGAGGAGTGCCTGTAAGAACTCCATGAGTCTAAGCTGTTATCGCTGTTGTTAGTATCACTGTTCCTGTAAATTTTAACTTTTAAACATGCTTTCATGTGGCATACACGGTGAAGCGCACTGTTTGATTCTAGAGGTAATAAAACTATGACCAAAAGGATTGTCCAAGATCCTCCAGCTTTTTGGTGGCAAAGCCTGGAGCTAGGATCTAGCTTTTCTAATGCAAACCTCAGACACTATATGACCTTCAAACCACACAACAGGGCGCAACTCCGGTGACTTAAGAGGCATGTCTTGAGGGAAGTGGCCATCCCATCCAATTTCAGCCAGAGTAATTCCAGAATAAAGCTTCTGTATCTGATTTACTTATTAGGCATCTTTGTATGCTTGCTTTTGAATAACGTTTCCATGCATTTTTAAAACTCAGCCCCATCTGACTCTTTCCTATGACACCACTGTGCCTAACCTTATTAGTTCTTGTTGTCTAATCGCTAAGACATGCCCGGCTCTTTATGACCCCCATGGACTATAGCCCGCCAAGCTCGTCTGTCCAGTGGCTTTTTTAGACATGAATACTGGGGTGGGTTGCTATTTCCTTCTCCAGGGGATCTTCCTGACCCAGGGATCAAACTCACGTCTAGTGGCACAGTTTTCCTATAATTGGTAAATTTCATGAACTAATGCATCCATACTCTTGCTCTCAGAAATGGTTACCCTGCATGAGAACCAGGATTTATCAAACTACAAGATGCTCTTCAGATAATGATGCTTGCCCCACTGAGGCTGTGCTATGTTTGGAGAGGCCGTTTGAACTGATGGGGTTCAACTTTTGAGGAAAAGGGGCCAGTGAGGGGAACTGGTACTTGGTTACCAGACCATTGAGGAGCTGAGGCTGGAATCAGGGTCTGGGAAGCAAATAGAAAAGTCTATCATTTTTGAGAGCATATTTGCTCCAAGCACTTTCATTTTTGTCTCATCCTTGCAACATCCCTGCCAGACATTCTCTCTTGCACACCACCAGGGATGGTTTGGCTTTCGGGAGGTGAAACTTCATGGAAAACAGCTATTTAAGGACAAGTGTTTTAAATTTTTGCTGTTATTCTTGTGGCTTAGGCACACGAACTAGAAAAACGGGATGTGGTAGAGAACAAAGTTAGGGGCAGGTAAGATTCAACATCAAAGATGGTAAGAAAGGATGAGTTATGCGTTTAGAGTTCAACACCTTGATTTTGGGCCAAACTTCCTTGTCTAGCAGAAAGCACAGGATGAGGAGGGAAAGCTGCTGGCCTGGCTAAAGCAGGGGTGGCCTGGACAGCATAGGCTGGAAAGTAGGCCCACTGGAAAGGACCTGAGGAGAGAGGGGGGTCTGATGAACCCAGTTTGGGAACCAGAGGAGGAGACATGGATAGAGATATGTGCAGAGACCCTGAACACATCCTTAACATGCACACACATCCCTTGAAGACATTCCAGGCTAGGCCTTAGCAAGTGGCATATCGTCCCTGCTATGCAGCTTTTTAGATTTTATTTTTTTTCCACTGAAAGTACTCTGGCCTTCCATGGAGAAAACAACCTCAGGAGCTGCACATACCACCAGCCAGAGGCAGGCGCCCCAGCCACAGAGGGGAGGCCTGATTGCACTTGGTTTCTGTAGGGACTGAGCACAGCGGTGTCAGGGCAGGCCACTAGCAGGCAGAGTGGATGGCCTGGGGTCCACACGGGCACCACGGCCTTAGACAAAGCAGAGAGTGTTCCCTGCAGAAGCTGAGAGGTGAAGACGGGACTGTTCTTCTGGCCCCTCCTAAGAGGAAAGTGTTAGTCACTGAGTCGTGTCCTGAGAGGAAGTCACCATGAAAAAAAGGCAACATTAAAGTCTTCCCTGCCCCAAACCAGGCCAATGCCAACTACAGGGGAATTCAAGAGACAACTGACATGGGTCAGAATGTGTTGTGACGTGTGGACTGTGGCCACACAGAAGACATGCAGGGGCTTGCTCAAGGTTACACAGCTGTGAGGGGAGGAGTCAAGAGAACCTGGATCAGCCTGGTCCTGAAGCCTGTTCTTTGTCCACTGGACTTGGCAGCAGCACAGAGATTGTGTCATAAGCTGAACTCAATATACAACAGGTACGCTGCATGGTTTTATTTAACACGTAACAATGACCTAACAAAATGCATGGTGTTATTTATTTCAGTTTTACAGATGTGAGAATTGAGGCTTAGAGAGGCTAATACCCAGGGCAGGATTGGAAATCTGATCTTTCCAAATCCAAAACCAGAATGTTAAAGATTTATTTCAAGTGGGGCTAGATATTGCCTTATGATTCTCTTACAGAATTGCTGCCTATGGTTGTGCAGATGGGTAAATATTTAAGTAAGATATCACTGTATGAATGACTGCTTAATGAGTATATAGGCTTTACTTGTATACACACATATCCAGGTGTAATTTCTACCTTGTGTGGAGTGCCAACTATGTACAAGGTACTGTTCATGTAAATGTATTATTTGTCATATTGACAGTATACAAAACAGAGAATACTAGATTACGTTATTAAACTCATTTTAAAGAGATAAAAACAGAAGCTTAGGAAAAAGAAAATGAATTACCAATGGCACGCAGTAAAATCTACAGCAAGGATCCAAACTTAGACTGTTTGATTAAAAAAATTTCACACCCTTTTCCCCCAGACTGGGTTATCTCGTGTAAAATGATCCTAAAGTGACTTCAGATAGCAATGATAAGACCTCTCCAGCATAAAGCCTTTGGAAGCACGGTTACAAAATAAGTTTACAGTGTTTAGTATCAATGTGTTTTTGGTTAGTGCAATGAAAATCACAGAAATACTAGTTTAGACTTAGAGAGAGCTTTGTTTTCATGACTACATTATGCAGAAGAAGAGCCTCTTGAAGAAAGCATTTTTTTTTCGGGGAGGGGGAGGGGACTTCAAATTTTCTCTGAGCAGCTTTTTCGAGAAGAGTTATTAGAATTTATTTTCAATTATACACCAGAATAAGCCGTCTGCAGTATAGTTAACTTTCAATTTCAGCCAATTTTCGACGCATTCAATCATAGATGCCTCAGTGATTAAGAATCTATGTTGCAAAACAATTCCCACTTTGCAACAATGCAATCAAACAGATCTACAACTCATAACATATTATCCAATGCTTTTTCAGCTCACTGGTGAAGTGAAGTAGAATTTACCAACCATCTCTGTTTACCCAGGATGCTCCAAGCTCATTTGCAAACAGATCTGCAACTCAAAACAGCTCACCAGGGGGTTTGGTTTAATACAGCCTGGAAGAGACCAGTTGGGCTGCCTTGAAATTTATGACTTCGGGCTGCGTGTTTTCTTCTCCTGCTCCTAATGTGCACTGGCTGAACACCACACCATGAGCAACAGAGCTGCCTCCATGCAGTTCCGAAAGTGCTCTCCATGGCAGAGGCTCCGATTCATTAGGAAGACCCAAACAGTTTTATGTCCAGCTGTTTGCTTTTCTAAATTGCATGACTGCATGTGTGTGTGTGTGTGTGCGTGCATGTGTGTGTGTGAGAGAGAGAGAGAGAAAGAGAAGGGGACACTTGGATGAAACACGGAGAAGGATATGTAGCCAACTGAAATTCTCCCTTTAAAAGTTTGAAAGATAGGACAATCTTAATAAATGTATAGAAAACTCTGCATTTCAGAGATTGGATCAAGCCATAATAATCACTTTTGCTGAGCCTCACTTTGAATCTAATGCCTCAAACATGGGGTTTTGATAAAATCCATGGGACAGGCAAGGTGATAAAGAGGGCTAAGGGGAGAGATAAACTGGGGAGAGATAAATTGGGAAATCGGGAATTTGGGATGGACACATACACACTACTCTTAAAACAGATAAGAGCCTACTATATAACACAGGAAACTCTGGTCAATATTCTGTAATCACCTAAATGGGGAAAGAACTTGAGAAAGAGTAGATACACGCATATGAATAACCGAATCACTTTGCTGTAGGCCTGAAACAAAGACAACACTGTAAATCAACTATAGTCCAATGTGAAATAAAACTAAAAAAGGAAAACAAATGAAGAGGAAATAACAGCCTCTCATAAGAGGATTAGCTCCCCACTGCCTGAGTGAAGTCGGCAATATTCCCAGATGAAAGAGTCTTGTGCTCGTGACAGCCCCCGTGAGCTAACAGAATATGAGAGGATAAATCAGAGCCCAATTATTGAGAACTACTTCAAATGAACTCTTTTGCCCTCTTCCCTTGCTGGGCCCTCAGGCTGCAACGGGCTAGAACACTCAACGCCTGTTCCCGGACAGGACTGGGGAGGAATGTGAAAGGGATGATCTATACAAAGTTGCCCATGAATGGTCAAGGTGAAAGGAAGCGCTACGATGGCTCTGCAAACATGCTACAGGAAGAAAAAGGGAGAATAAAATTAGAAATAAGGACCAGAGTTTTGCTTGCAAACATCAAATGAAGAACCCTGTTTGGAAGAAAATCTCATTTGCAATGCAGGAGACCAGTGCCAGTGAATACTTTGTGTGGTACAACGACTTGAGCATGAATTCAAAATGAGAATTACAGGAAAAACTGGAAAACAGGAGACTGAAGTGAAAGAGTAAGACTTGTATCTAAGACTCAAACTGAGGACCACTTCAAGAAAAATCAATTGGGACCATTAAGAAAAATGAAGATATAATGGACATTTCAGTTACTGGTACAGAGCAAAGACTTTGGATACTCTTACGAGGAAAGAGGGAAAAAAGATGAAGTGATTAAAGAAGTTAAGGAGAAGATAATGAATATGGAGGGAATTCAACAGACGAAAAAGTGGTTCCTCTGAACCCAAAACCTGATAAACGCACTGGAAAGTATTCAAGCATATAATACAGAATAGCTCTAAAAGAATAACAGAATCTACAGATTAAAAAAGGACTCCGTGTTCCTTGAACAACTGTTTCAGAATGATTGGTGTTGAAACGTAGCATTGTCACATACCATAACACTGAGGATTAAATAAGAAATCTTAGGCATCCAGGAAAAGAAAAATAAAATTATCAGAAGAAAACAAAATATACAAGTTAATCTAAGGCTTCTCCAATATAACACTCAATGCCAGATGATATGAAAACAGTGTTCACCAAACTTTGAGAGGAATAAAATGTGACCCCAGAATATTATGCAGCCAAGTTGCCCTAAAGGCAACAGTAGACATTCTCAAACATGCATGAATGTGGGAGCCAATCAAAGTGAAGCAAAGGAGCTGGAAGACTCCTTGATTGTGGAATTCAATGCATTTAAATTTATAATTAGGACCGAACAATTATGGAAATTGCTGTAACAAAAATGAATGACAATGGAAAAATAATGACATAATTAACGGGAAAGTGGGAGAAAATATAGCAGTGCTTATTTCCATATCCTCCTTAGTTGTGAGTCAGTTGCTACTCTCTGTATTGAAAACATGCATTATAAAGAATTTTCTAATATCTTAATGATTTTCATCTCTTTTATGAATATTTGAGGGAACTTTTAGAAAAAAAATACACATTGTGATTAAAAATCCATCTTGGCTTTGAAAATACCTAACAACACAGACCTCTGCCTAGATACTTTAGGCAGTAAGTTAATTTATTTCGTACACTATGTACTTGTCTATTATTTTATTTTTGGATGCAGCATGCGGGATCTCAGTCCTTTAGCCAGGGCTCAAACCTGCGTTTCTTGAAGTGGAAGCACAGAATCTAACCAGTGGAAGTCCACAATTCATTGACTACTTAGTAAGCAAAGTAATCTCCTTACGTTGTCTCATAAACTTCTCACAATATCCCATACTAGGTATTGTCATTGTGAGTGAATTCAGGGGAAATCTAAAATTCAGACAGGTTCTAAGAAATTGTTAGTAGGTGCCAGAGCCCTATTAAAATCCATACAGTATTTCCAAATTATTAACCACTATGCTGTACTTCCTCAGTTTATTTGGTTTCACTTGCGCCAATAGAATCGAGTTCACTCTAGTCTATTAAAAAGCAGGCTGGCCACTGTGGAAAGAAAGAAAGTGAAAGTGTTAGTCGTTCAGTCCTGTCCGACTCTTTGTGACTCCATGGACTATAGCCAGCCAGGCTCCTCTGTCTATGGAATTATCCAGGCAAGAATATTGGAACTGGTGCCATTTCCTTCAAGGGATCTTTCCGACCCAGGGATTGAACCCAGGTCTCCTGCATTGCAGGCAGATTCTTTACCGTCTGAGCCACCAGGGAAGCTACTGTGGGACATATAACAGAAAAATTAGGGCAGTCTTTCGGTTTCTGAAAACATGGTTTTACTTTTTAGTGTTGTCTTTTTTTTTAATCCAAAATTTCTTCCCTGCTCTGAAGAATGTTATCACAGAGATATCATTTGACATTAGGGTTTTGAAGGGAAAAACTCTAAATCCTTAACAAACTGTAGTTAAAATTTCATGTAATGTACCAGAGATAAAGAGAGAAAAATATTCAATAAAAGGCTCAACCTGTGATACAGATAACTAATTAACCTCCAAGAGATCCCAGCGCAGAAGGCGATTATCATGATCTGACCCAGGAGGGATGTAACGTAGAGAAAACCTCAGGTTCTAAAGAAGCCTATTGGATCATGTATTAAGAGACCTTGACTCTTGTCTTGTTCTCTGATGGCAAGTTTCATTTTTATCACTGCGCTTCCTGGTCCATGCATGGAGCATAACACAGGAATGAGCGGATAACTGAAGGAATTGATCATCAGTCTGGGAAACTCTGACCACACGAAGATTGTTATTCAACTCAAGTGAAGTAAGGAAACGAGCAAGGCTTCAGAACCTGGAAAAGCACATACATCTGAAGATTTCCAAGGTTTTCCCCAGATTCAATTTAAAGGGGCTTACCCAAACGTTCAAAGCTAGAATTAATCACAGGAGATTAAGTTGAGGCTTGGAAAAGGGGGAAAAATACACACACACACACATACACACACACATATATAGTATTGCATCTCCTGGGAATATCCAATTTTGAGATTTTGGATATTAAATGTAATTGATTTCTCCTAATCCAAGGGGTGTGTGTGTGTGTGTGTTTGGATACACGTTAGTGGCTCAGTCATGTCCGATTCAGTCGTGTCCAACTCCATGAGGCCCCATGGACTGTAGTCCACCAGGCTCCTTTGTCAATGGAATTCTCCATAGAAGAATACTGGAATGGGTAGCCATTCCCTTCTCCAGGGGATCTTCCTGACCCAGGGATCGAACCCGAGTCTCCTGCATTGGAGACAGACTCTTTACCATCTGACCTTCACAGAATCAGCCATTTAGGGGAGCATGTAGCCCAATCATCTCCTATGTTATTAAATATGATTAAGTTCTAGCCAGCAGGAGGTTGCATAAAAGCTTCCAAGAATTGTCCCAAAACAATAGCCAGCTTGTGTCCTTTGACGTCCCCTCTTTCCTCTGTGCTGCTTGGAAGGTGCATGACGTGATGGCTGGAGCTCCAGCCAAGACTGTGCAGCCAAGTGCCACAATGGAAGGGCGCAGTGGTCTGGGGTGAATGCAGAGACATCAAATCAGCTTGCACTCCCCATCTTTAATATTTTATGTATGAAACATGGAATTCTCTATTATTTAAACCATTTTATTTCAGGTTTTCTTGCAGCTTAACCTGGGGCTGATAACTTTCCTTTAGCAAAAGCCAACCTTATTCTTGCACAGAGAGTGTGGGTCAAATAAGAGCAAGCAAGGTTCTTTCCTTTGTTCAACCAAAGGAGCCAAGTGTAAATATTCTTGTTTTGAAACTGTGTGCATGTATCCATGCATCCTCCGGGGTGTTTCTTGTAAGTGAGCTGCCTTCTTCCCGGGGCTTCCATCAGTAGAAGCAATTTTAAGCAGATAAGTGTGAGCAAGAGGCAGCGGAGTGTCCCAATTTCCGCAGCCAGCCAATTATTCAATGTATGGGTAGCGAAGCTGGCACACTTCCTTGCCATAGAGCTGCCTGTTAAGAAAGCAGGTGTCCCTCAGCTAAGGATGCCAAGCTTTTCTAGGCATGAGACCATTTCACAGGCTGGATGGCCATGCAGACTTGGAATGACGGAGGATGAGTGACGGAGCTTTCTTGGGCTTAGGTTGAAACTGGGCTCCATTCAGGCACAACCAGAAAAGATCAGATGAAAAAAGCCTTGTATAAAATGACTAGGCATTCTGTACTGGTTCTAAAGATTAAAAAAAAAATCTTTAATGCATTTGCAGCCACATGGCTTTACTCTTCATTGAATCCATTATTAAGTCCCTGGGAAGGAAGACCTCTGTCATTTTCATTTAAAGGGATGATAGAAAAATTCCCCAAACTCCCAGTTACAAGCTTCCCAAGGACATTGCCCAAGATCATTCTTCTCCCAACTCACAAGCCTAGCAGAAAGCTCAGCTACAGGCCAGGGAGCCCTGTTTATTGCTTCAGTTTGGCCCCAGCCCCCCACATCATGCACCACACACATACTACATACTACGCTGTGCATGCTTGTGTATGTGTTCAGTCATGTACGACTCTTTGCGACCCTATGGACTATAGCTTGCCAGGCTTCTCTGTCCATGGGACTCTCCAGGCAAGAATACTGGAGGGGGTTGTCATGCCCTCCTCCAGGGGATCTTCCTGACCCAGGGATCTAACTCATATCTTTTGTGTCTCCTGCACTAGCAGGTGGATTCTTGACCACTGCCCCAACTGGGAAGCCATGAACCTCAAAATGAGTCCCCAGCCTCCCCCTTGTAGGACCCGCATCCATCTCCTTCTACTGTTTCCTCTGTTCCACTGCCCCGGCTCTTGGGTGCACAGGTCATCACCCCAGCTGGACACTAGCCTTTGCTTCAAGGCTGCAGCCATCCCTCAGGGTCCCCTTTCGACACTCTGTAGAACTTTGATGGTACATCAGCCTGCTCTTTTAATTGTATGTCTCCAGTGATAAAGGCCTCTCCCTACACGTCGACTCACATAACCCTTGGTCTGGATGGACCAGCAGCACTCCTGACACATAATGAGATTCAGATGGAGGCAGTAATTTCCTTGGAGAGCAGGGTAATTAGTATCGAGGATGAGGATGAAAGACATGGGTACCATTTGGGTACCTGACTCTTGACTATGAGACATGCCCAAAATAAACCTGATGAGCAGTTAGTTCGCATACACACACACACACACACACACACACACACACACACACACACACTTGTGACTCTACCTAAAAGCTATTTGAATGTCTATATGCTTGGGCAAAGAATCTAGTAATGTTGAAAATATTTTTTTAAACAGCAACATGTATTAAGTGCTTATTGCACACCAAACACTGTGCCAAACACATTTTCACATTAAAATACTTTTGTGAAGTATTAATAACTGTTATCCCCCACATTTTGCAAATGGAAGAGCAGAGGTCAGGAGGCTGAGCAACTCTCCCACAGCCACAGAGCTTGTGCTGTGGACAGAACGTGGCCTGAACTTTTGCTACGAGTGGAAAGGGTCACTTGGGGAGAAACAGGCAGAAGTTGGGGGGTCTTCTTCTCACGTCCTGCTGATATCAGAGTGCAGAGATTTTGCCTTCTCTTCCCTGCATGTCCTGCAGAAGGTGAGTCTGTCACTTTTCTTCACCTGACTTGATGAATCCACCAAACTCGACAAGTAATCTTGAAGCAAAATTGAGGTGTCTCGCCTGAAATAGTTCACACATTCTTCACAGACATGGCTGTTGCCACGGACCCAGGGGTTTCATCTGGGAACTTAGGGTGCAAGCTGTCTGCAGGGGGAAGAGGACCTCCTGTCCTCCCCTAGGGAGGTTATATTTCCTTTGTTATTAGAACATCCAACCTTGGATCTTAGGTGGCGCTAGAGCTAAAGAACCTGCCTACCAATACAGGAGACATATGAGATGCGGGTTCAATCCCTGGGTGGGGAAGATTCCCTGGAGAAGGGAATGGCTATCCTATCCAGTATTCTTGCCTGGCGAGTTCCATGGGTAGAGGAGCCTAATGGGCTACAGTCCATGGGGTCGCAAAGAGTCAGACACAGCTGAGCAGCTTTACACACACATCACACACATACCTCACTTTGAATCAGAAGAAATATATTACAATTAATATCCCCAAATCTGACATCCCCAGGAAGAGATGCCTCATAGAATAGTACTGATTAATACTAGTAATAGCAGTAATACTGAGCTTCCCTGATAGCTCAGTTGGTAAAGAATTTGCCTGAAATGCAGGAGACTCCAGTTGGATTCCTGGGTCAGGGAGATCCACTGGAGAAGGGATAGGCTCCCCACTCCAGTATTCTTGGGCTTCCCTTGTGGCTCAGCTGGTAACGAATCCCAGTGGGAGACCTGGATTCAATCCCTGGGTTGGGAAGATCCCCTAGAGAAGGGAAAGGCTACCCACTCCAGTATTGTGGCCTGGAGAATTCCATGAACTGTATAGTCCATGGGGTTACAAAGAGTAGGACATGACTGAGCGACTTTCACTTTCACTTCACTTTCACTAATAATTGGTAAATAGTAGGAGGAGCCTGGTGGGCTGCAGTCCATGAGGTCACTGAGTCAGACATGACTGAGCCACATCACTTTCACTTTTCACTTTCATCATTGGAGAAGGAAATGGCGACCCACTCCAGTGTCCTCGCCTGGAGAATCTCAGGGACAGGGGAGCCTGGTGGGCTGCCGTCTATGGGGTCGCACAGAGTCGGACATGACTGAAGTGGCTTAGCAGCAGCAGCAGCAGTATCAATATATATAATAATAATATTAATAATTAGCAATCAATATGACTAATAATTGTAACACTATAAAATGGACATGAGCCTCATGCTTGGTGTCACTAACACTCTCTCCCAAGGGAGACCTTTATGATGAAAAGGACCCCTGAATAGGACCTGGGAAAATGAGACTTAATTTGTCCTCTGCTAGGGTTTCTCCAGGAGCCATATGGGTGGCATAATCCAGCAGCCATTTCTCAAGAAATAAGGATTCTGGCTCACTTTAGCTCATCACATGTTCCTTCACTTTGCCTCAGTCACATCTATTATAAAATCCCAATGCCAATTTCACTGTCCTCAGAGAGATACTCCGACACCCTCTTGCTTCCAGACAGGGAGGGCAATGTGCACACTCTTTGCACTCCCACTATGCCCAAGTACACTCCCTCCACCCCCACAAAAAATGCGGTCTGCCTTATTTCATGCACAAATAGCAATTCCCAACCAAGAAGAAACAACTGGGAGACTCAGGGCACTCGTGGTACAAGATAATTAGAGATTGGTATAATCGAAATCTCATTGCCACATCAAACTGTGTCTTTTAGCATTAATTAATCTCCAGTCCCAGCTCTGGAGCCTCTCAACTCTTCTGCTGGAGAGACCAGCTTGTCAAGCCCTTCATCTTATTATCTTATCACTGGGTGTGGGGGAGAGGGATAGGCACGGAGATTTTGAGAGATTTTGTCCAGGCCTCTGTGATTCACAGGATGGTTTTCCTGGAAAGAGGCAGGTGGAAGAAGCAATTTTGAGAAGGGCTGTTTATTTATTTACTCATTTGTGCTTACTCAGCAGACCAAGAAGCAGGGGATGCAAATTGCTCCCATGAGGAGAACCGTGTCGTGTATGAAGGCTGTTGTTGGTCATAAGTGGGGAATAAGTATGCTGGTCGGGAGCCTCACCCCTTGGCTGATCCTCTCATTCTGTCCTGGTCCTGATCATTTAAGTGACAGAAAGCTATCTGCCAAGTCATGCTTACCCTCTCCTTCTGCCCATCACCCATAGTTTGCAAAGTTCACTGTCCCTCCTCCACAGATAGAATGTTTCAAAACCAGCATTCTGAAGACTGCTCTTTTCTTCGAAGAATATTCTGCCTGCAACCAAGGTAAGCTGTGCCCTCTGGATAAATAGCCATGTGTCCCAGAGCTGTGATCCAATGAATACATGTTTTTCCCCAATCATTTTGGAGATAAAATAGAACTCCACCAAAAGAAAAAAAGCCCTGGGGTCATATCTATTTTGTATCACTCATTGTTAGTACTACAGCAATTACTACAATGAAATAGTTGAAGAAGTATATGTACATTGATCCAATTAGATATCTTTCTCTTTAACATGTGTAGTCGCTATATGAGCTCAAACTTTTAAAAAAGACTTTTCCTCTGCTGTGAATCTTTGATATTTGTTGGTGGTGGTGTTCAATCGCCAAGTCATATCTGACTCTTTGCCACCCCGTGGACTGCAGCATGCCAGGTTCCTTTGTGATCCACTATCTCCAGGAGTCTGCTCAAATTCATACTCACTGAGTGGGTGATGTTATCTAACCATCTCATCCCTGCCACCCCCTTCTCTTTTTGCCTTCAGTCTCTCCCACCACCAGTGTCTTTCCCAATGAGCTGCCTCTTCACATCAAGTAGCCAAAGTATTGGAGCTTCAGCATCAGTCGTTCCAATGAATATTCAGGGTTGATTTCCTTTAGGATTGACTGATTCGATCTCCTTCTGTCCAAGAGAGTCTTCTCCAGCACAATTCGAAAGCATCAGTTCTTCTTGGCACTCAGCCTTTCGTTACAGTTGCATATTTACATAAGGGAATACTGCCCAGCATAGAGAACAGCAACCAGGAATAAATAAACATGAATGAATCTCATAACAGAATGCTGAAGAGGAAAAGCCAGTCACGGGGGAGAACAACTGTCTGTAAGATCCCACCCATGTAAATTGAAGAGCAGACACACCCCTGGGGCTGGGAGTGGAGGTGAGATTAGCTCCCGGGGGAAGAGAGTCATGACTGTAATTGGGATGGGGATTCTGGCGCGCTGTGTTCTGCTCCTTAATCTGAGTGCTGGCCATTTGGATGTGTTCAGTTTGTGTTACTTCATTGAGTTGACGTTCTGTGAACTTGCCTGTCTGTACTTAAAGACAGCTTAAAAAATGTATATGAGTACTTAAAGACAGCTTAAAAAATGTATATGAAGTCTTTCCTCTTTCCTTCCTTCTCTCTCTCCAGGAAAAGATTCCATAGAATTAATTTCTATGAATCCCAGGAAGTGACTGCATTGTCTTCAGTGCCCTGGTCAACTCTGAATCCTAAAGATTCAGAGTTCCTTTGTGACCTTCCTCTGCCAGTTACAGGAATGGCACCAGAAAGTCTCTCTCTCTTCGGGGCTCCCTGGGAGCCCCCCTGCAGAGGATCCTATCAGGGTGACCAGCCACACGTGCCTCTTGGCTTCTGGGGTAGCCACATGCCTTTGAAGGGACAGGCTCATCTCCAAAGAGCTTGATAATAAAACACACAAAAGACCATGAGTATTTTTTTTAACGAAGTGATCTCTCCACATGGTTGCCTTCCAAACAAGAGACAAGCTCTAAAGGTAGCGTGGTGCGTCTGAGTTGGTAACTTTGTTTCCAGTTTTAATCATAGGTAAAAATAATAAGAGGCTTCCCAGGTGGTGCTAGTGGTAAAGAACATGCCTCCCAATGCAGGTGGACATAAGAGCCCTGAGTTAGGTCCCTGGGTTGCAAAGAACCCATGGGAGAGGGCACAGAAGCCCACTCCAGTCTTCCTGCCCAGAGAATCCCATGGACAGAGGAGCCTGGCGGGCTACGATCCATAGGGTCACAGAGAGCGGCATGACTGAAGCAGCTTAGCATGCACACACACGTGCACAAACAGAAGAAGGCGCAGGCTGTTACTTCCATACCATCAGGGTTTTCAGGTTATGGAGATCTCGGAGGACTTAGATGACACCACCCTTATGGCAGAAAGTGAAGAGGAACAAAAAGCCTCCTGCTGGAAGTGAAAGAGGAAAGTGAAAATGTTGGCTTAAAGCTCAACTTTCAGTAAACAAAGATCATGGCATCTGGTCCCATCATTTCATGGGAAATAGGCGGGGAAACAGGGGAAACAGTGTCAGACTATTTTGGGGGGCTCCCAAATCACTGCAGATGGTTATTGCAGCCATGAAATTAGAAGATGCTTACTCCTTGGAAGAAAAGCTATGACCAACCTAGACAGCATATTAAAAAGCAGAGATATTACTTTGCCAACAAAGGTCCATCTAGTCAAGGCTATGGTTTTTCCCGTAGTCAAGTATGGATGTGAGAGTTGGACTGTGAAGAAGGCTGAAGACCGAAGAATTGATGCTTTCTTGTTTGTTTTTTCTTTTTTTTTTAAATTTTACTTTATTGTACTTCACAATACTGTATTGGTTTTGCCATACAACAACATGAATCCACCACAGGTGTACATGAGTTCCCAATCCTGAACCCCCCTTCCACCTCCCTCCCCATAATATCTCTTTGTGGGAGAGGGAGAAGTTGGGATGATTTGGGAGAATGGCATTGAAACATGTATAATATCATGTAAGAATTGACGCTTTTGAACTGTGGTGTTGGAGAAGACTCTTGAGAGTCCCTTGGACTGCAAGGAGGTCCAACCAGTCCATCCTAAAGGAGACCAGTCCTGGGTATCCTTGGAAGGAGTTCTTGGAAGGACTGATGCTAAAGCTGAAACTCCAATACTTTGGCTACCTCATGAGAAGAGTTGACTCATTGAAGAAGACCCTGATGCTCGGGGGGATTGAGGGCAGAGGGAGAAGGGGACAACAGAGGATGAGATGGCTGGATGGCATCACCGACTCAATGCACATGAGGTGGTAATGCACGGGAGTTGGTAATGGACAGGGAGGCCTGGCATGCTGCGATTCATGGAGTCACAAAGAGTCGGACACAACTGAGCGACTGAACTGAACTGAGCTGAACTGAAGGACTTCGAATTGTTGCTGATTTCTCCTTTGAAGGAGCAAACAGCTTGAGGCAGATCAGTGACCGGCGCCTACCCCTCTGCAGCACATGGAGGTGGGACCCCAGCTGCCTTTCTCCTCTCACCTCCCAGAGTCCTGGTTTCAGGAGGCAAGCAGGACACGGTGAGTGAAAGAGTGAATGCATCCAGCAAACTGGAGCTCAGACCACCAAGACAGTGGATGCCCTGGGCTCGGGCCATGGAGGACCTCATGGTGTCTCCCATGGGCACGGGTGTTCGACTTTGCTATTCTACGGTGCACGAAGAAAATCAGGCTGAACAACGCAACCTTCTGTTAAATGTCCACACTGCTCAGCACAGTGCTCAGTGCTGCACATGTTAGGTAAGTGTGTGTGGCACGATTCCTGCCCTCAAAGGCAGGCAATTGTGAAACAGCAAATCATACAAGGAGCTCACGAATGGTGCAGATACGCAGCAGTAATGCCCTGCTGGGAAGAGCAGCCAAGGGTGCTGGTGTAGGCAGGGGTGACGTCCTATGACGTCTGTGGTTGATGAGGTGGCAGATGCCATCTGGGCTCCATACTGGATGACGACACTCAATACCCAGAACTGCTCAGTGGGCTGATAGGCCCTGGGGCCACCTCACTGATGAGAACCCTAAACCCTCGTCCTTCAGATCACAAAGCTGGTCAGTGGGGCTTTATGTGCAGTGACATGGTCCACGCTGGAAGACGTGCTGGGTGAGCTGGTCAGGAAAAGCGGGCAAGACACTGTCAGAATGGATGCCCAGACCAGACCTCGCCCGCCATGAACTGGGAAAATGGGCTCTGAGTCATGCCATCTGCCTGCCTGGGACTTTCTCAGGAGCAGAGCTCAGGATGTCCTGAGAAAAGTCGGGGGTAAAAACCTCCCAACACGGCCCCATCACCTCTTTTCACAAAAAGAATCAAGATTCTTTAGCTGCTTTTGTCAAAGCAACAGGCTTTGTTGGATGAGTGGATGTGGGGACACAAATTCTGAACTGCCAGGGCACACGTCCCATTTTATCCTACCAAACGTTAGGTTTTTCCAGGCTGAGGCAAAGCAGGACACAAAAAGGATCAGTTAAACACACACGCAGTGTCGGCTCCTCCCCACCATCTATACCAGCTTAAGTGACTGACTGTGCAGCGCTGTCTTTGCAGGAGGGAGAGCCGTCCTGGACCAGAGGGAGAAACGCTGGAGGGTGAGGACCGTGGGCTCTGATCACTCCTGGCTGGTGCCACCCCGCGAGCTCTGCATCAGGGCCTAATCCATTGCTGATTGCTTGTTTAGTCACTGCTGTCTTGCTCCAAGCATGCTGCCATCCAGATGAATTTCTATTTAAATATGCAAGCAGTGGAAGATGAAATATTAACATGGAAGCACTCGGACTCTCTCATATGATTTGGTATAAAACGGAATTTGGTGCCCAGCACGGGGTCTGTCTTAGACTTTAATAAAGCACCTCTCAATAGTGAACAACCAGCAAGATCTCATTGTAATGATAACCAGCATTTGTATATGGCTGGAGATGTGAGCAGGTGTAAAGCCTTCTCATGCATAGTTTTATTTGATTCTCAAAACAGTCCTGGAGGTAGTAACACCATCTACACTGACGATGAAGGAGCTGAGGCTCAGCGAGGTGAAATGACTTCCCCAAGGTCACCCAGCTATCGCAAGGCAGAATCAGGACTCAGCCTCCATCTTCTGCTGTCAAACTTCATACTCCACACTGTCCACACCAGCACTTGATGGGGTCCCTCTGCTACATGGCCAGCTCATCTTGAAGGAATTTGCACAGTAACATTCCAGTTAGGGAGGAGCCTGCACTCATGAAGCCCCATCCTTGCAATGCTGGGAGTAACCGAGTGGGTGAGTTTTCTGAGACCCTTTGAGATGGCATCTCTCACTCTCTTCTTTTTTTCTTTGGGAGAGCTCTAATATTAAAGCCTGTGTGCCAGCGAGAGTTCAGTGGAAGGTGTCTTAGGGACAAACAGGAAACCTGAATTTAATAGTCAAGTGCCAGCTGACTGACAGCCAGTTTGACTTTTCTTCATTAACTAAAGGGCCCAACACAGGTGATCACTGGTGGGTTACTGGGATGTGGACTTCCTCGGGGGAATCGGGATACTGCCCTACATTTTCATCTTCTCTGCTTCTGAAGAAGACAGGGAGCAGGGGCCTGGGAGCAGAGCTGAAGCTGTGTGCCCTGTTTTACTTCTTTTATTCCCAGGGTTGTTTTCTGAACTGCCTTATCAGAGAGTAGATACAATCAATTTGTATTCTGTTTGTGCAGCAAAAGTTTGGCTGCCAAATAATGGTTAATTTAATAATTGGGTCAACTTAGAGATAATAAACAAAATACTGATATAAATGAATTAACTTTTCAAGCAAGAAATAAATTATTTGCTCATTCTTTCCAGAACCACTTTTGAACACTGGGTTACACTGAGCATACAAATGAATGTCCGTCCCCATGCAGCGTGGCCAATGACAGGATTGAACACACTTGGGGATCTGAGTCCCGGCTCTCAGGCTTCACAAAACGCATGTTTGCCTATTGCATTTCTATTCATCTTTCCAAAATCCTCATTGGCTGTGGGTACCCGTGAGGTCATCCTACTGTCAGTAAATGAAACTTGCGGGTCTTCACCCCTCTTACGTAACTAGGGGGCCTGAGTCTCTGGCTGTATCTTCCTACTGACTGCTTTGGATCCCTAGACAGCCCCCTCCTGCCCTCATGCCTGGCCTTTTGTTAGCGTCCACGCCTGTCAATGGCTGGAGCACGACCCCTATCACCCCCACACTCAAGGAAGCCCTCCTCAGAAACTCAGCTTTTCTGGTTAAAGTGCTGTTTCCAAGCTTTCACTGAGAAACCGGACGGATGGTTTGTCCCCGACTGTGTATTCTTCTCTTCTAGGCGCCCAAATACAGGCTGCATGTCTCATTGAGTCCAGCCTGAAAATAGTCCTTTCCATGCCTGTCTGCAGCAACCTGCTTCCCCAGAGGGGACTCTTGATCTGCGATCTGGCTTAGAGACAGTCACTTCCCTTGTGTATTCTATGACTGTCCCTCGATGGCACACACAGGACTCCATCCCTGTGTCCACGGAGCTCCTCTCCTCTCCCTCTTCACCTCCTGATCACCTCCCCACTCCATCTATCATACTTCACAGATGCTCCGCCATTACTGTATCAGATTCCCACATCTGGTCTTCTCATTACAATCATATATTTTCAGAGGACAAATAGATTGCTGACTAAACAAGCCAAATTCTGATCAGTAAATACAGAGACCCAATTTATTGATTGGACACTACTTACTAGTTATGCGAACATCAATAAATAGGACAGGTTGGGATTTCACTGTCTTAATAGGAAATGGGCTCCACCAGCTCTGAATTTCCTTCATATTCTCTTTTGTAAGCTTTTGTGTTCTTGCGTCCACCTGCCCATGCAGGAGATGTGAGAGGCTTGAGTTCAACCCCTGAGTTGGGAAGATTCCCCTGGAGGAGAAAATGGCAAGCCACTCCAGTATTCCTGCTTGGGAAATTCCATGGACAGAGGTATCCGGTGGGTGGTAGCCCATGAGGTTGCAGAGTCGGACATGACTGAGCGACTGAGCACATCCTTGCTTCATACCTGTTAGAGAACTCTGTGTTCTGGGAGCATGCAGTTTCTGACAGTGATTGGTGTCATTGGGTAGCATCATTTCTAGTTATGATTCATTGTTAATTCATTCATTTCCCAAACAGTTACTGAACATCTACTATGCACCAACTACCCTTCTGGGCACTGGGATCTACCAGGGGACCAAAAGACAAAATATCAGCTATTAAAGAAATTCCACTTTAGCTTAGGGGAGAGATAACTGTATAATAAATACACATGTGATTTAAAGTTAGATAGCAATGAGTGATGAAGACAGAATAGGGCTGGTGGTGGAGGATGCGATATTAGGAGGAAACATATGAGCGTAGACTTGAGTGAAGTTCTCAAGCAGCCCTGTGACAAGTCAGAACGTCTCAGGCAGAGGGGACAGCAGGTGCTAAGGCCCTGAGGCAGGTGCATACTTGGTGAGTTTATGGAATCACAGGAGCCCCATGCAGCTGGGGCTGAGAGAGCAAGGATCAAGGGAAGGACAAGAGGCTGTGGAAGGGAAAGGGGTTGGGCTGGGAAACCCTCACGAACTTGGCTGAGGCGTTTGAATTATAGTTGCAGGACACGTGAAGTCACCTGGAGATGATAAGCCGGGAGGGACAGGATGCGATCTGTGTTTTGAAGGGATAATTCTGTCTGGTGAGTAGTGAATGAGAAGGAGGGATGGGCAAAAGAGGAGAAACAAAATCAGGCAGGGGTTTGTAAGAGGCCTCATCAGGACTTTAGAAGAGCTTTAGCAATGCCATGAGGAGATTCTCAGTGCAACGAAGGGACAAAGAAATCAGAGAAAATGCGTATAGAGAAAACTTAGTTCAGCCAGTCCGGATGGGGCTCAACTTAGGATCACACAATCTACCTCTGTGGGTGAAATCTCATGGTACTTTTATTTACTACATATATTCATGCTTCAGCATATGGATATTTGAGGAAGAAATATTACTTCTCTATGCTTCCCTGTGATTTTCCTGGACACCGCATCTGTCACATTTCTTTCTGCATCACATCTGCTGTTCTCCATAAGATCTGATGCGACAATGTCATCAGGCACTTTTCTCCATTTCCCACGAGTTTTGTTTCACCATCCTCTTGGTCTTCTGGCCAAATGTGTGCCTTCTTCTCTTCCCATGGGTACTCTCCATTTGTGGTCATTCCGACCACATTTGTCTGATAAGCTACGGTTTCACAGACAAACTGCTGTGCTGTAGTCCGAAACACATAACCACATTTAATTTTCTCCTTTCTGCATTTGATTCCTGACCTTGTCTTCAGTGCTGGAAAAGATGGAAACCTCATCTAAGTTCTCCCTGCGGCATCTTCTCTGAGCCCCCACTGTCATTAGAACTGTGTCTGCTCCGTGATCTCCTGCCTGGACCAAATGCTTAGAATAAAACCAGAGTGAGGGCCATCATGGGGCTAGTGAGTCTTGGCTGCGTTTCCATATTACTTTACAGCCCAAGAAGCTTCTTAAATAACCTTGCCAGGTTTCATATAATCACCTCTGTTTTCCTTTTGAGGATAAGACCCACTACTACAAACACTTCCTTTCTTGCCCTCAGAGGGGTATGCCTGCACATTCTCCTTTGAGCTCATTTAATCTGAAACTACTGCATCTCAGAAGTTCCACCTGCTTCTGTGGGCAAAGTTCTAACATCTTTCTTCCTTTTCCTTTGCAAATTTTTTTTTCTTGCATACATCTTTGCTTCTGCTGTTGCTAAGTCACTTCGGTCATGTCCGACTCTGTGCGACCCCATAGACGGCAGCCCACCAGGCTCCCCTGTCCTGGGATTCTCCAGGCAAGAACACTGGAGTGGGTTTCCATTTCTTTCTCCAATGCATGAAAATGAAAAGTGAAAGTGAAGTCGCTCAGTCGTGTCCCATTCTTCGCGACCCCATGGACTGCAGCCCACCAGGCTCCTCCATCCATGGGATTTTCCAGGCAAGAGTACTGGAGTGGGTTGCCATTGCCTTCTCCAGCATACATCTTTAACCTAGCATTAATTCTTTCATTCTCAGCGTATTTTTATTCACAGATTTTTGTCCTCTCTAATCACTCTTCATACACTCTAAACACATTCCAGGTATTATCCCTTCAATTTTCTCACTACCACCTCCTACGAATACCATCTTACATTGGCAGCACAAGTGATGAGTGACTAATGCTTACGGGCAACCGTATACAGCACTTAGTTTCCAGCTCATTCAAACAAATTATTTTTTATCCCTGCATGGAAGATGTCCTAAGCCTTTTGTTTACAGAGCACATTGTTTTTTCGGTATTCACTTATACCTGAACGAGCCATCGGGTGGCCAAAATGTTCGTTTGGGTTTTTCCAAATGAAACTGTTGGCCAACTCAATAAAATGCAAGCTGACTATGGACTGTGAGTAACTGACTATTAAATTCCAGTTTGTCCATCTCATCTGAACATCAAGGACGCTAAAGTAGGTCCTGATGTTTTCAGAGCCAAGACTTCTGCATACCTCTCTTTTTTGAACTGACAACGCTGTTCCCACCAGGATGAATCAGATGAGGGAGCGTGGGACCACACATCCAGCTAATCTAATTTGGGAAGCGTGTCACCCGAGGGCACACAAAAGAGGTATACTGGCACATTTGCTGACTAACTGACTGCTTTTGAAACATCTGTATTCATCTTGGATTGCATTTGGCCATTGTCCAGAGGAAATTTGGTTCTTTCTCTGCTCAGCTTTGTTTTGGTACTAGTGCATTAGGGAGTTTATGAAATATCCTGCCTGCGAAATACTTAAAGGGAAACACCATGGTTCTGGAATGGTTGTAGGCTCAGGCTTGCTTAGGGGAAAGGGCTGCACTTTGGAACCTCTGGGGGACTCTCTGAGGTCTTGCAGCTGCTGACTTTCTACTGTAACCCGGGTTACACTTACTGGCTCCTTCCATCAGAATCCCTTCTCATGGCCTCCCTTACTGGAAGAGGAATGAGTGGCCCCATGCCTTTCTGGGATTGCTGTTCTGGCACTAAGTCTCCACTCATCTCTCTGCCCAGCTCACTCCCAAAGCTTGGTCCTGGGCCACCTCAGAGGAGCTTGGCTCTGGCCCAGAAAGGGTGAGTTGAAAGTTTTGTGCTGCTCCTGAGACAGCCCCGTTGCACCCTGTCTCAAGGTCAGGGGAACTCAGGGTGTGTCTGTATCCCTACCCTACCCCCCCTCTGCCTTATGGTCTACACATCCCCGTCCTCTAGAGAAGGCATCTGGCTGTCTTTGCACAGATCTGCTGCATTGCTTCAGCCTCAGCGACAACAAAACTCCCTGGGGAAAGAGCATGTTTTCAACAACAGCTTGTGTCGCGGGAGCTGAAAATGCAGGTGGGGGAAGAATATTTTAGCTCTACTGACATGAACTCCTGTACTTCCAGTTCAGTTCATGAACCATGCAGCTGAACTCGGACACATTAAAGCAAAAGAGATCACCTTCAGATTAGAACTGGCACCAGGACCGTCTAACACTTGTGTTCTAACAGCGTCTAACACCACCATGCGCTGAACACAGGCACTTCCTTCTCTGCACGTCAGCTGGGCTCACGCTTTCCCTTGAAGGCAGTGTTCCTGGCTAGGCACAGGGCAGACACTCAACACAAAGACGCTGTCTTGGGCTTTGTTACATCAAGTCCCTAAACTACAATCACCATAGAATAAGGCTGACATCCGATTGACACAAAAGACATAGGAAGGTCAGAAATCCAGCAAAATTGATGCAAAGTTAACTTCCAACATAAGTCTGGTGTAAATGTTGATAAATGCCAGCTTTCGCTTGCACACACATGCCTGCAGATAACACACAGCCTCTTCCCATATGGCTGATTCCACTTCCCCGCGACACGGCCAGTTGGTGAGCAGTTTCACAGCCACAGAACCTTAGATATTTGCAGTCCCAGCCCCTGCTACTTACTACACAATTCCAGAATACAAGCACGTTCTCAATTACAGCCACACACACAAACACACACTCACAATCAGAAAGGAGAACCAAGGCAGCACCCACATCTGCCATATACCCCACTTTTGCCTGTGGCGGCTTCCAACTCAAGACTCCAACTCTGCCCATCAGGCTGACAACCTGCAGTGCCAACCACCCACCCCTCCAGACTCCTGTGATGGAGCCTGAATCTGCTGAATGAGCAGACCGCACTCCAAATCCCAGCATCTGGGGTGGAAGGACTCAGATCCTGGAGCTTATTTCAAGGTCAATTTGCTTCAGAATCAAAACCCGTTTGCCATAAAGTAGAGAGATGCTAGAGGGAGGGGGTGGGGCTCAGGAATGGGAGGTGCATGCATTAAAACGGCTATTGGAAAAACCACACACACACTTTCACGCTCACAATCTGGCTGTTTCTAAAGCCCTGTCTCAGTCTGAGTTTTTTTCCACCTCCTCCCTGTCCCTGTGGCTTTTCCAGAGCCAATGTACTCAGCTGGCGGAGGAGCAGGGCTGGGGAAGAGGGCTGTTTCCATATCTCGCCATCTTGGGTTAAAAGCAGGAGCTGTCTTCCTGGCATAGCTGCCGCCTGCCTTCTCATTCCGAGTCACCAGGCCATTACTAAACTATTACCAGACCTTTTCCAGAGCCAGTGACAGCTTTCTTTGAGCTCAGGAGTAAAGCTCAGGGTGTCAGAGAGAATTGGCAGTGGCAATTTTCACCTCATTGTCAAATCGTTTCCTCTGTTTTATGACGGCCTGGCTCTGGCAGCCCTGTGTCTGCGGTCATTTCCCATTCCCTAGTCTTGAGAAATATTTCTTACTCCTCCGTCCTTGAACTCCTGAACCCTGTCCCTGGGCAGTGGGGGTCTGCACTGAGCAGTCTGGCGCAGACACTGCTGTGGTTGGAGGAGGAGAAGGGGGCGCAGGAATGTGGGCCAGGAGAGGGGGGCAGTGGGCACTGGCCCCGCGTCCAGTGTTGTCTCGCCAGGACACAATCTATTCTTCACCTCACTCTCCTGGGCAGAGCTGGGCTCCTGCTTTGTAGATGAGTTGTGCCCCCTGAAGAAACAGGCTCCATAAGAGCATGAAACCGAGGAAGCTGTCAAGAGCGGCAAAGAGCCCTGGCTAGTTAGCTTATTGTGAGGACTCCACTGAAGGCTGAGCAAGAAAATAAAGAAACCCAGTGTGCTGAATACATTCATCCTGATCTCCCACCCTGCTCCTCACAATGACCGACCCTGGGTGTGTAGATGACACTCTCAGCCTCGGCTCTCGTGGGTCCTCCATGGAAACACATAGGCCACCCCCAGGTCATGGCCAAGGGCAGCAGAGGTCCCGCCTCGCTCACCTGCCCTAGCACTGGTCTGCCTGATCTCAGCTGATTCAGCAGTCACTCAGGAACCCCGGGTATGAGCATTCTCAGCACAGGGAGGGTGACAGAAGGAAATGGCCACCCAGTCCAGCAGTCTTGCATGGAAAATCCCATGGAGTCACAAAAAGTCCAATATGATGGAGCAACTAAACAACAACATCAGCAGGGTCTACAGAAGGAGCCTGGGACAAAACTCCACTTTCTGGGAGTTGTGTCCCCCCAGGGGCCCCCACTTGGGTGTCTTGTGTACAACTGAGGCTGTGAGTTACCAAGAGCTTACTGGGATCCAGGTATGGTGCTCAGCTTTTAACTCCACCCCTCGCTCTGTGAGGCAGGCATTATCATCACCCCTGTAATGCTGACGAGGAGAGTCTTCATAACTTGATCCAGTTTTGCAGGATGAGGATGTTCTGAAGAGCCAGGATTTGAACCAGGGTTTCTCAAGTGTTTAACCATCCTGGGTGATGCTTCGGGGCACCTGGGTCACTGCTTTGACTAGAAGTGTATGTGCTCACCAGCATTTTGGGGTGAAGAGGGAATTTCAAGGTGAAAAACTCTACTCCACCACCTCACGAAGTTAGGAGCTGGGAGGTGGCGCAGGATAAGGGTCATGGCCTGGGAGCTGGACCTGAGGGGAGGAGCTGGAAGGGGGCATGGCCTGGAGCTAGATCTGAGGGAAGGAGCTGGAAGGGGCTTCTCCCACAGAGACTTAGATCGCCTGCTTCCAACAAAACACATTGCAAATAACTGTGTCCTCCAATTTCATAGTCTTGGTGGACACCATGTGGCTGCCACAGCTTTTTGCACGGAGACCTGGGACAGACAATGGCAGTTTTATAACCCAGGGGACACTGAGATGAGACCTGACAAAGCAGTGGCAATCAGTGAAAAGTCTACCCTGAGCTAGCCTGAAAACTGGGTCAAGTCTTTCGAAGATCTTCAGGCAGCTCAGCTCTGGCCTCGGGGGACAACTTCCTGCTCACTGGCCGTGGCTCCAGGGCCTTCCTCCGGGGCTGCCCCTTCCTAGGGCACATGGAGAGTCCACGCCCTGTGTGCCCACTGCGCTCCATACCTGCCCATCACCTCCTGCAGGAACACCAGCAGCTCTGCCTCCCTTGGGAAAAACCAGAGATCAAATGAAAAAACTTGACCCATTTTTTGGCAAAGTGCTCATTTCCTGCGCAGACAGATCTGTAAGTGCTAATAGTGGGGCTGGAGTGGGGAGCTGGACCCCAATGCACCAGGGGCAGGGACTCCTCCTGACTCTGCACAGCCCTCTGGGTACCAGGGCATCTGCAGAAACGGCTCCCTGGTCAGGTCACACCAGGGACAGCTCTAGAAGTCAGGCCCTGTGTCCGTGATTGACCCGCGGTCCTACAGAGGCTTGCCTTCTGCCTGAGATAAGGGAGCTCCCCACACGCGTCCTCCTGGTTCTAGGCTAGCCGGTCTTCAGCCCAGAATCCTGGTGACACTGTGCAGGCACTGAGCCTCTCCATGTCATCCTGCACCTGTACAAAGAGAGACTCAAATTCCCATGTTGCCACCGACATTTGAGGTTTTCTGCATAGTGGGGAGGGAAATGCAGATGCACGTCGGTATGTGATAAATGGCGTTTTAGGAGAAAGCAGGGCCAGCGAGGCATTGAGCACGCCTGCTCCCCCAGCCATGGAATCGAGGCTGGTACCCAGAGCTCCCTCAGGTTCCCTCCAGCCTCATGGTTGTGGAATACCCAGGTATATCCCAGTGGAGATGCTCCAGAAATAAAAAAGCCTCAGGTTCCAGAGGCAGTGTGGTTTTAGGTGAGTGCTTAACTTCTCTGAGTCTGAGCTTCTTCTGTGAAGCAGGAATGATAAAACTCTCTCTCAGAGGCACAATGAGGATTCAGTGAGACCACATACACACTCTTCTTGTCTCTTCATCATGCCTTATAAGTGGAAGTTGTAACTATTAATATTTTAAGATTGGACTGCTGAACTTGAGTCATAGTATGTTTTTAATTTTTATTACATTTGAAGGAAGTGCCCAACGGATCCTGGATTCCTCCTGCATCTGGCATTTGGTCATCAGTGTTAGAAAGCAGGGCACGCACACCCCAGAGGGAGGGGCAGCCTGAGGGAGGGGACAGGAGATTCTAATCGCACCTACTGGGAGAAAAAAAAAACACACTCTCTACAGGGGGCCACAGGGAAACTCGTGTAATTAAAAATTTTGTTCAGAGGCCTCAGTGTGAGGTTGCCAGGCTATGCGGAAAGTAGGAACCAGCTTGGGTCCACAGTCCATGGGGTGGTGAGTGAGCCCGTGAGGGGTCCGATTTTAGGAGTGACCCACGTGCTTCAAAGGCAAGGACGGTACCCAGACATGTAGGCTGAGGGCCAGCTCCCAGGTGAAAGCTCTCAGACAGATGCTTTCAGCAAGAAGCAGGCCAGATAGAAAGCAAGAGATCCTGTAAAGGAAGCAGGAATTGGGAACAGAAGCTTGAATGAAGACCCCCTTGGGGAGGAACAGACCAGGAGGCTCTCCTGAGGGCAACTGAGGCTCTGTGTCCTCAGACAGGCCAGGTCCCCAGAACACGAGCTTCAGCTTTAGGGAGACGGGATTCATTTCACCTGCCTGCTTGGACTGAGATGAGGCTGTGGGTCTCACAAAGACACTCCTGCAGCAGAGACCAAGGGAGGGGCGATGGCCAAGCCATGGGAGCACAGCCCGGAGAGAGCTGAGCTCCCTGCTGCTGTGTGCATGGCCCTGGGCCAACAGAAGACGCCGTCCCATCCGAGGCGTCTGCCGCTCACCTTCCTCTGGCGTGGCTGGGTAAACTTGAGTTCCACCACGTTACCCGGAGCCACAGAAGTGTTTCCCGTCCTACACTGTTGTCGGTAGTTCAGCGTTTGATAAACATGTGAGGTGACAATGTAAAGTGCTTCATCTGTAACTGTCTGCAATTGCAATTCAATTTAACTCAATAAGCACGTGCTTGACATCTAATCTGCATCCATTTCTCTTCCTGAGCTCGGCTTCCCTCTATGGAACTTTGCACATCTTTGGATAGACTTTGGGTTGAAAACACGTATTCATACATTTCAATAGCTTCCTGATGCATTACAGCAGCCAAAATATTTTTCATATCAAACATTGAGATGAACAGTCTAAACAGTTTTCGTACATTTTGTATGACTCTGGTGTATTAGTTATCCATCGCTGCATAACAAATCAGCCCAAAGTTTAGTACATTCGACTACAAGAATCCTTTATTATCTCTCAGTTTTCTGGGTCAGAATGAATGCAGGAGCTGCTTGGCTGGAAAATTCTGGTTTAGGGTCAATATTGCAGTGAAAACAGTGGCAGATTTTATTTTCTTGGGCTCCAAAATCACTGCAGAAGGTGATTGCAGCCATGAAATTAAAAGATGCCTGCCCCTTGGAAGAAAAGCTACGACAAACCTAGAAACTGTATTAAAAAAATCCAGATATCACTTTGCTAACAAATGTCCATATAGTCAAATCTATGCTTTTCCCAGTAGTCATGTATGAGTATGAGACTTGGACCATAAAGAAAGTGGAGCATTGAAGAATTGATGCTTTTGAACTGTGGCGTTGGAGAAGACTCTTGAGAGTCAAGTTAAAAGCAATCAATCCTAAAAAAAAATCAATCCTGAATATTCATTGGAAGGAGTGATACTGAAGCTGAAGTTCCAATACTTTGGCCACATGATGTGAAGAGCCGACACGCTGGAGAAGACCCTGATGCTGGGAAAGACTGAGGGCAGGAGGAGAAGGGGATGACAGAGGATGAGATGATTGGATGACATCAGTGACTCAACAGTCATGAGTTTGAGCAAACTCTGGGAGATAGTGAAGGACAGGGAAGCCTGGTGTGCTGCAGGCAATGGGGTTTCAAAGAGTCAGAAATGATTTAGCAACTGAACAACAATGAGGTTGAAGCCTGATGTGCTGGGGGCTGAAATTGTCCCTAGTGTTGATTGACTGGGGCTGGTGAACCCACTTCCAAGGTGGTTGTCTCACGTGGCTGCCTGAGGGCATGTTGGGTATGCTGAGGGCATGCAGGCGGCTTTCCCCTAAGCAAGTGATACAAGGAATCAAGGCCACCAAGTCCCTGAAGTCACATCCCATCGATTCCTAGCATATTCTAGCATAGGATTCACTGTGGAAAGAGTCTATATTCCAGGAGGTGAGGGCACTGGGGTGTATCTCAGAGGCTGGCTACCTCAGCTAGCTACTAATCTTTGGATTCTCCTTTTGGACTATCTTCAGAATCATACGTTCACATTCACAGACACACAAATAGACAATTCTAGCTCCACATGGGAAGAGCCTCAGTCTTACTGTGCTCCATTACCTCTGCCAGCTTCTGTTCCATCAGCCTGTTCCAGTTCTGTCCAGCCCTCCTTCCTTCCTAATGCCTTCCCTCCTTCCTCCTCCCTTTCCTGTCCACTCTCTCCTGATTCTGCTCTCATCGCTACTGCGGGACCATTGTGTGGTCAGCTCCTTTTGAATTAAAAACCTTTTGTCATTCCTCCTTGCCCTTTTTGTCTTTCCTTATGTAAGTGGATTACCTTTTGATCAACTGTTCTCTTGGTCCCAGAGCAATATGATTCCACACAGAGGAGCAGGAGAGGCCAAGAGCCAGAGGATTTATCCTGTAATTACTAAGTCCATGTGCATATGCAGTGTATAGCACATGATTATAAAATGCTGTCACATGAGCAGGTATCAGGACTTAGTTCTGCACAGACCCAAGGTGCCATTTGAAGCTCAAGTCTTTATTATTAGAGAGTAATTGCTTTACAATGTTGTGTTAGTCTCAGCTGTACAACAAGTGAGTTAGCTATATGTATGCACATACCCCTCCCTCCTGGACCTCCTTCCCACCTCACTCCCCTGTCCACCCCCCTCTAGGTCATCGCAGAGCACCAGCTGAGCTCCCTGTGCTAAACGGAAGCTTCCCACTAGCTATCTAATTTACACATGGTAGTGTATATATTATCAATCATCATCTCCCAATTCAACGAAGCAACTGACAAAGGATTAATCTCTAAAATATACAAACAGCTCATGCAGCTCAATATCAGAACAACAAACAACCCTGTCAAAAAAATGGGTGAAAGAGCTAAACAGAAATTTCTCCAAAGAGATACAGATGGCCAAGAGGCACATGAAAAGGTACTCAACATCACTAATGGTTAAAGAAAGGTGCTCAACATCAAAAGTAGGCTGAGGTGTCCTCTCCCGCCAGTCATAACGGCCATCAGTGAGAAACCTACAAACTATAAATGCTGGAGAGGGTGCGGAGAGAAAGGAACCCTCTTGAAGCTCATTTTTTAATTACATTTCTCCACCTACTTGTGCTAGAATATCAAGCTATTAGCTCACACTTAGCATATTTACGTCAAGCCAAATTCATCTCCACCTAGGAGTCAGTTTCTCCTCCTGTCTAACATTTTCCTGTTTATATTTCCATATAAACTGATGTGAAGGTTGGAAACCTCAGTGTCTGCTTAACTTTGCCCGGTGTTACACACTGAGGCCAGTGCTGAAAAGCCTCTCTGCTCATCCCTCTTTCCTCTCATCACTGCCTCTGTCCAGGTTTTGTTCCCCTTTCAACATGTTGTCGGCCTCAATGTTCTGCATTGTCTGGCTGCCCCCTGCCTCCAGTCCAACAGATTCTGCACGCTTTGGCCAGATCCAGCTTTCTTCAATGTCACTTTCATCATTTCATTTTTCTGCTCAGAAACCTTCCAGTATCTTTCCATTGATGTCAGAATGAGGTCAAGACTCTTTGGCCTGGCATATATTCATTCTAGAATATATTTCTATGTACTTGTCCCTTGCACCAAACTGAGAACTCTCACCAATGCCTCTACTCAGAACGTTCTCCATTCCTGGGGTTGCCTTGCCCCTGCTCAGCCCTTTAAGCACTTGCCTTTTTTAAACTCCAACCCCAGGTATTGTCTGCTCTGCTCACTTGACCCAGTGGATAACCTTGTATTAAAGCCAAGCTCCTCTCACCCTGGGAATAGAGCTCCTTAAACAAGAGTCTTCTTGTAGACTAGACCATGACTCTTCTCCACACTTGAGCAACTGTTCTATGTATAAGAAGATTTCGGTACTTATTTGCTAATGAATTCTTTGGACAAAACTCTAACCAGGCACTTAGAAATGAGGCTTACAGTGGATTCCCTTCTTCCTCTTCTAGCTCAACAGCTACTTCGGGTGGAAACAGCTAGCTTTCCCATCATGGTTTAAGCCCAAAACTGGCTTCTGCATCAGTAATGGGCATGGCAGTGTCCCCTCATCCCTCTCAGCATCTTCTCTACCACCGCTGATGCCCAGCTCGTTGGTTTACTTGCACTGGGCTTCTGTTCTCTCTCGGTTTACCCTGTTTATTGTTTGCCAATGTAACGACAGTGTTTGGTGCCACTGGAAAATGTCCTGTTTGGGACTACCCACTGTGGGAAGCTGGAGTAATGTGTGCTTGTATATGTTTGCTTCCCACAAGATGCTGCTCCAGTGATAATGCCAGAACTTTGCAAGCCTACTACAACAATGAAGGCACTTCTACTGCCAAGGGCAGAGATTCCCACCTCCGTCCCCAGGAGGGAGGCATGGAGGCAGGAGGAAGACAGGCATCCTGAGACTCACGATCCTCAGCAAGAGGAAACACCAGGTTTGGCATCTTCTTGCTGAGAGAGAGTAATGGCATTAACCTACATCCTAATTAGCATTTATATTAAGTGCACTAGGGCTGGGTAGAAGGGTTGAAGATGGACGGATGTTTTGGCTGTTGATGGGAGGTGGCTAATAAAGAGGAGCTGTTATTTATTTACTCGGCTAGTAAATAAGGATCTGTTAAGTGCCAGACCCAGAGACTGTCATTGTTATTCATACAAAAGGAGAAAGAAGAAAAAAAAAAACAAGAAATAAATCTAGCTCAAATGCAAACCTCAGTCTGCTTTTTCAGTGCCTTGCCCCACCAAGGAGCCTTCGATCTTCTTGGGATTAAGTCAGAGGCTGTTGATGGAAACCCAGGCTGAGTCACAGCCAGGAACCTGCACAGCATGAATTCGGACCAGAGGAGATTGAAAGGGGAGGTGGAGGAGGCTGAGGTCGCAGCTTCCATTACCTTACCAAGTGTGGGCAGGGGCTTCCCCGCGGGGTGCGCTCTCAGACTCGGTCTTGTCTGGGTTTAATGACTTGAATAATAGAGCTCTGACCAGCACCTCACACCGACTATTAAGCCAGGCATAACAACAGTGAAATAACCCGCCAGGCCAAGCAGCGCAAGCCCACGCTATCAGTGTAGCCGAGACAGGCCGAGACAGGGAGGTTGTACCAGCCTGACCCGAGGTGGAGCCTGACAGTCACTCATCACCATGTCCAGCACCTGGAGACCCCGACCCATGGCCCAGGCCAGCCTCTTGAGCTTCAGAGAGAAGCTGAATGTATTTCCTCCACACCCAGACCTGAGTACATCCACTTTTCTTCGTTTTAATCATTGGGCATGAGGATAGATTTATTTTGATGAAAGGCATTCCCTTGGTTTAAAAAAAAAAGTTAACATAACTATTTTAACTAATATTTCCTGGTACTATTATTTTAACTAATATTTCCAGATATTATAGGTAGCATATATATGAGTCAAAAAGATTGCGATTAAAGGTTTGCTATTTAATTGTGACTTTGCCTCCAACTTGGTGGAACGTTTTTAATCTCAGCCTTCTTTGTGGCCCCCTTATTAAAGCATTATTAAGAATTTAAAGATGGCAACAGCAGAATATTAAAGCCAGCACACAGCTGTGCATGTCGCAGACCCCCGAGCCATCTCCGCCTCCAGCATCGCCCCACACCCAGACTCCTTGATCCCAGGACACCACAGCCTTTTGCTACAGACTCTCCCAGAGAACTTAAAAACTCAGGTCTCCTCCCTGTTCTGCATGCAGCTGCCCTCCTCCCTCACTGAGGCCAAGTCTGCTGGGCTGAAAATCACCCCTTGCCCTTTGATGACTGGATAATCATGCAGAATAAGTGTTCCCCCTTCCCTCACATCAAAAGCTCCCTCTCTGAACATAGCTGACACAAGCTGCTAATAAGACGCGGGGGAGTGTATTGCCTCCTGCCAGCAGGGAGAGGAGCGTCTTCCAAAACTGACAGGGTCTCAGACCGGGGAGGTAAGGTCGGAATTTATTGAGACTTGGAACCTTGGTATAAGACCTTTATTTTTCTATGCAGGTCTTTGATTAAGATTGGGTGAGAATATTGATAACCCCAGATCGATGGAAACAGCAGGATTGAAAAAGCCTTAGCACTCAGGCTGTCTGTTGATGCTTTAAATGGAAGAGTCAATGGATCTCCCGTCTGTGCATGTGAAGTCCCTTCAGTTGTGTCTGATTCTTTGCAGCCCCATACACTGTAGCCCACTAGGCTCCTCTGTCTATGGGGTTCTCCAGGCATGAATACTGGAGTGGGTTGCCATGCCCTCCCTCCTCCAGGGCATCTTCCCTACCCAGGGATCAAACTCATGTCTCTTGAGTGTCTCCTGCACTGCAAGCAGATTTTTTACCTGCTGAACCATCAAGGAAGAACTGATGGATGTCTTGGGAAGTTCCTATAATGCAGTCCAACCCCTGAATGGGCAGGGCAGACCCAGAAGTGTCAAAGGTTTAAGGAACGGAATGGCAGGGTTAGGTTACTAAGATGGTGAAGCATGGTTTTGGTACAGCGTCTAGGCTGAACTGGGCAGACGACTTGGGGTCCCACTCAGGATGAGTGATTTCTCCACAACTCTGGTGCCTACCCGGCTGTCATGAATCCACCAACACAGACATGAACAGATATAGTCCAGACTCAGGCTGGGATCCCGACAGCCAATCTTTCCTGGGTTAGAAATGCTACCAGAACTGCCCCAAATTGGGGTCTCTTGCTTCCAGACAATGGGCCATCAGCAAGAATGGGTTGGGAAGGGCAGCCAAGAAGAGTAGGGGCAGGGGTGGTTCAGGTAAGCTGGAAAACCATCTCTCTCCTGGAATCGTTGTCGAGAAATAAGAGATTTCTCCAATAGCCTTTCCAGTGGGAGCAGAAAGACCCAGAGGGTGGTGGCAATGCCACAGAACTTGATTGCCATGGAAACTGAGGTAATTTCTAAAGCAGCCGCGAAAGCCTCCCTCCCTGTGGTTCTTTGAGGATGTTCTTACAGAGGTGTGCAAGCTTAAGAGAAAGGGAGCTTGGCTGCCAACCTCCTGCCTCTTGAAATCAGTCATCAATCAAAGAAAAATGCTCATTCCTGGAGTAAATGCACAGACCCCTCCTGTCAGCCTTAAAAGCTGCTCCGCTGAAAGTGATGAGGGAGGCCCTGGTGGACGTGATGAATGGCCTCTCTCCAGTCCTGGGTGCAGAGAGGAGAATGAGGACCCGGAAAGGCGGCATCAGAAATAGCCACACCCCGGGCAAGCAGGAAGGGGATTCCACCCTCAAGAGACTCCTGTCGCCCCTACTGCTTGGATGTCTATGATACAAAGTGAGTACAGGGTTGGAGGGCTTCCCAGGGGGTGCTAGTGATAAAGAACCTGCCTGCCATGCAGGAGGCATAAGAGACATGGGTTCGATCTTCCTGGGTCAGGAAGATGCCCAGAGGGAAGCTATGGCAACCCACTCCAATATACTTGCCTGGAGAAGCCCAGGGACAGAGGAGCCTGGTGGGCTATACAGTCCCTAGGGTCGCAAAGAGTTGGATGTGACTGAGCACGCACGCACACCAACCAAGAATCATGATGTAATCAGACATATTAAGCCATATTTGACATATTTCCACAACAAATTCTAACTCAGTTCAAAAAATATTTCTGTGAGCATACACAGTGCTTTAAAAATTGAGTAAACATAGGTCTTATTTTAAGGAAGTTTATTTTCTATACTTGTGATAGAGAGTAGAGTGGGTTTGATCCCAGGGTCAGGAAGATCCCCTGTAGAAAGGAATGGCAACCTCAGTTCAGTTCAGTTCAGTTGCTCGGTCATGTACGACTCTTTGCGACCCCATGAATCGAAGCACGCCAGGCCTCCCTGTTCACCATCTCTCCGAGTTCACTCAGACTCACTTCCATCGAGTCTGTGATGCCATCCAGCCATCTCATCCTCGGTCGTCCCCTTCTCCTCCTGGCCTCAATCCCTCCCAGCATCAGGGTCTTTTCCAATGAGTCAACTCTTCGCATGAGGTGGCCAAAGTACTAGAGTTTCAGCTTTAGCATCATTCCTTCCAAAGTAATCCCAGGGCTGATCTCCTTCAGAATGGACTGGTTGGATCTCCTTGCAGTCCAAGGGACTCTCAAGAGTCTTCTCCAACACCACAATTCAAAAGCATCAATTCTTTGGCACTCAGGCTTCTTCACAGTGCAACTCTCACATCCATACATGACTACTGGAAAAACCATAGCCTTGACTAGACGGACCTTAGTCGGCAAAGTAATGTCTCTGCTTTAGAACATGCTATCTAGGTTGGTCATAAGTTTTCTTCCAAAGAGTAAGTGTCTTCTAATTTCATGGCTGCAGTCACCATCTGCAGTGATTTTGGAGCCCAGAAAAATAAAGTCTGACACTGTTTCCACTGTTTCCCCATCTATTTCCCATGAAGTGATGGGACCAGATGCCATGATCTTCGTTTTCTGAATGTTGAGCCTCAAGCCAACTTTTTTGCTCTCCTCCTTCACTTTTATCAAGAGGCTTTTTAGCTCCTCTTCACTTTTTGCCAAAAGGGTGGTGTCATCTGCATATCTGAGGTTATTGATATTTCTCCCAGCAATCTTGATTCCAGCTTGTGCTTCATTCATTCCAGCGTTTCTCATGATGTGCCCTGCATAGAAGTTAAATAAGCAGGGTGACACTATACAGCTTTGATGTCCTCCTTTTCCTGTTTGGAACCAGTCTGTTGTTTCATGTAGAGTCATGCAATTAAGTAAACGGTGGAGCCTTAATCTAAGGTCTTCAGATCGATGCCCCCTCTTTCTTCTCTGTTCCTGGAACATGTGGGAGAAAAGAAAAGGGTACCGGGTGAGGCCTCCTGGGATGAAGAAGGAGGCATAAGAAGTGAAGCAGAAGGCAGACACAGGCTCACCCACCAGCTTTCATTAGTGTCTGGAGGCCAGAGGGGTCCTCCTCTCCCCCACTTGCAAGGGACAGGTAGATGTCCCTTTGGGTAGGACAGGAGGAAGATGGATAGAGAAGACCTTAAGGGCCACCCAAGTAGAGCGATCAGTGGGGACTGGGGTGCCCAGAGAAAGGGAGCCTTTCTCTCCTAGGGACTCAAGGGCAGCCTCACAGAGAGGCTCAAGATTGAGGCTGCAGGAGAAATTCAGTGAACTCGCCCCTTCAAGGGCTTTTCATGTCCATTTATCAAATGAAACTGCTCCTAGGCTTGGAGTTGGCCACTCTTCAGGAGCAGTCCATCAAGTCTTTATTTATTCATTCTGGTTTAGGATTTCACATGTCATTAATATATTTCCGTTCTTATATATCTCTATGTAACTAAACTCTATTGTGAATGAAGCAAAAAAAAAAAAAAAATCCCTTTCATCATTTAAAAAAAAAATGCTTAAGCAGCTTTGTGTCAAGTTGAATCTAAATTTAATATGTTATTTGAACCCATAATTTTGGCCCTGGGGAGGAAGGAATCTGGTAGCTGTGTCCTTCCTACCACAGCCACCCCCCCAACCCCTGCGGACAAAACCCAGGAATACCTTAAAGATTCTACCACCCTCATGGGCTACAATTTATTCTAAATAATAAATTAAAATTCCTCTTCCATTTAGCTCTTAACATTTTCAACTGAAATCACATTTCCCAGAAGCCTCTGGGTCACAGATTCCTAGGATCTTTGAGTTAGTACAAGCTAAGGGCGATGGAATGGCATTCTCTCTTTATCTCAGCATTCCCATCTGGGCCCATAAAGTAGGAAACTTCTCCTCTCTGTTTAGAAGTATACCAACTATACCTTAGATAGATAGATAGATTTTGTTTATTTATTTATTTGGCTCTGCTGGGTCTTAGTTATGGCATGTGCGATCTTTAGTTATGGCATGCAGAGTCTTAGTTCTGACATGTAGGATCTAGTTCCCTGACCAGGGATGGAGCCTGGGCCCCCTGCATTGAGAGCACAGTTTTAACCACTGGATCACCAGAGAAATCCCTTCAACTCTACCTGTTAAGGCCCTGCTTCCTGAAGGAGAAGAGGTGACTGACTTCCGATTGGTGAGGTTCCCAGAGGAGGCTGAGCTGCTGGACCCAGCAGCATCTGGACTGTCTGCTTTTGCTCGGCCTCTTTCATGGCCAGCATTCCCAGAATCAAGGCCCACCACCCAGGCCAGCAGCAGGAGGCCATATTGGAGGCCTATTTTTCTTTCTTTTTCTGGCCCACCAGTGTGAGTCACTTCTGGGTGAGTATATCTCTCTGCAGAACCAAACATTCCCTAGGGAAACTATCCTAAAATGTCAGCCTAGCGGGGGAAAGTATTACTGAGCTTGATGGTGGCCAGGAGCCAAGCCACAGTCGCCATATTTGCCTTAACAGTGAAAAAGCTGATATCTTCTGTCCTCTCTACCTGCTTTCTGGGACTTTGTTCTTATCAGAGTTTGAACTCAGAAAATGAAGAGGGGTAAATGAGACCTGTTCCCCAAGTCTCCCAGACACAGCTGGCGCTGAAAGGGTTGCTAGGCACCGGCTTGCTCACAAGCCAGCAGCACTGCAGGGAGAAGCCTGCTGATGGGCGGGCTCCACTGAGCTCCTCTGGGGCTTCTGACCGCCAGGTGACTCTGCCCATGGGTTTGGTTTCTGGCCTACTGGGAAGCTACCAAAGGTCTTATTGAAAGAGAGCTGATGTTCTAGATCTTGATTCCTTGCCTTTCTCAACCAAAACATCCTGATCCTCATGGAAAACTCATGTCCCTCTAAAGAAAGTCACCCTTTGTTCCAACATAGACCAGAGTGAAGTTAAATGTGGACTCTGATTGGTTTTCCTAATTATCTGGAGAAGTCAGCCATGAGATTTTTATTAACTAAGCCATGAGTCTGAGGGTCACCCAGAACCTCCTATGGCCATTTTGATAATGATAGGCCCTCTTCTCCCAATCTTACCATCTAGTAGATAAATCTTACTTCCATCTAGTAGATAAATCTTACTTAAACATCACCATTTATAGGGTCCTGTTGGGGAAGAGAAGAGCTTCTCTGCTTACATTGCTAACAGTCCAGCTCCAGAGACAATACCCAGGCACATGAAAGAGCTGGAATGAGAGGAAACAAGTGGCAAAAGCGTGGATTTGAATCCTGGCTCCAGTACGTAGCAGCTGTGTGATCTGGGGCAATTTACTTAACCTCTCTGTCTTACTTTCCCTTTCTAAACCTCATAAGGTTTTGCTTTGAGGGTTCAAAGAACTATCATTTCTAAAGCTTTTAGAACAATGCCTATCATATTATGTGAAAGTGAAAAGTGAAAGTTGCTCAGCCGTGTCCAACTCTTTGTGAACCTCATTGACTGTATGGAATTCTCCAGGCCAGAATACTGGAGTGGGTAGCTGTTCCATTCTCCAGGGGATCTTCCCAATTTAGGGATCAAACCCAGGTCTCCCACATTGCAAGCAGATTCTTTACCAGCCACACCACCAGGGAAGCCCAAGAGTACTGGGATAGGTAGCCTATCCCTTCTCCAGGGGATCTCCCCGACCCAGGAATTGAACTGGGGTCTTCTGCATTGCAGGAAGATTCTTTACCTGGTTGAGCTACCAGGGAAGCCCATCGTATTATAATTAGTACAAATAAGTGTTTGATTCATATAAAGCTATGTATGTGTTCAGTGACCCAGTGATGGGGTGACGGCATGCCCAAATCACTTGGGTACAGATTTGCATCTCAAGGGAGGGCCAAGCCAAGCTGACAGATATGCCATGCATGTGGAAACATAAACCAAACCAGGTGGCAGGCTCTCCTGGTCTTCTGGCTACCACCCCAGCCTCTCTCTCCTTCTACTAATGATCATGGCATTGGCTTGGATCAGATAGGGCAGAAGCCAGAGAGCCAGTTTCTTCCAGACACTGAAACAGCTGGGTCCCTATCCTTCTCCATTTCGAATCAAGGCCATTTCAAGCTTAGCTTCATATGCACACTGATGGCAAATAATGACAGCTAATGATTTCATTCACCAGCCCTTCTGTGCATGTTAAGAAGTGAGAACCAGCATCTTCTCTCCAGGTGGCTCATGATTAACAAAATAAGTGACAGCAAGTCCTAGAACAATTCAAAGAGATTGGTACCTTTTTGTCCCAGTACCTAGAGTCATAGGCTCACTTAATCAGAAGAATCTCAGAGATCTGGTCTACCCCCTGTATTCTGTGTTCAAGGAGATCATAGCCAAGAGAGATGAGGTGATTTAATCCACTTCTTGGGAAAGAATGGAACCAGAACCTGGGTTTTCTGATTCTTGATGGAGTTTTCTTTCCACGAAGATATATCCTAGTCACTAGCAGGTCTCCTCCCAGGAAGCTGGTGCGGGCGGACCCTGGGGGACCTCGGGTGGGCCAGGAGACTCTCATGATGACCTAGACAATAGCTCAGACATAGTGAAAGATCAGTTTGTACTGGGCTTCATGCTGGCCCGGGGGGTGGGAAGGGGGTGGTGAGCGGGATGGGGGTGTGGAGATGGGGCTTTCTCTTGTATCTACTTAGGAAGATGACTGGTACCGTGACCAGGGAAGTATAGTATAAGAGATGGCCTGCAGGAGGTTTTGTATGCCTTCAAGCAGTCCCCAGCCAGAAACTCAGGACAAGATTGCCGTCTGCTCTAAAGGTTCTCAAAGTTTGCTCTGTGGACCATTGTTGTCCACCAGAAGGCATTGGCTTAGAAAGAAAAAAAGAGGAAAGAGAAGCAGGAGCAGGAAGATGGCATGTTCTAAGTGGCCTTCCTCTTGGAAGCTCACTATTCACAGCTTGAGAATGTTCCTTTCTGCACAGCTGTGGACGCCACTCTCAGTCTAGTTAAGAAGCCAATTGGATCCACTAACTCTCAGCTCTGAACCAAGGCCCAGATGGGTAGGAAGCTGCAAAGATTCACACTGAGAAAAAGGTGACGCTGTACTCTTGCTTCATTTCCCCTCTAGAACTCTCCTTCCTGTCCTCTTTGGAAAGCTCACAGCTCACCACAGACCACCAGACTCAGATCTTCCCAACTTTTCACTCCTTGAGGCATGGAATATCCAAGGCCAGTGGGCAAGAGTGGAGTGGGCCAGTGATTGCTTCTCATGGAGGATGCTGTTTTTCAAGGGGGCTGGTGGAAGCCATTGTGATGGATAGTTCTTGGGTGTTTCCACAATCAAGTAGTTTGAGGCTTTACAGCAAAGCCAGGTGCTCTGTTCCTCATACCTTGGAAGCTTCAGCAGATTATTTAATTTTGAATTACTATATGAACTACATAATTTATGGGATTTATGCATATATGATTTGCATAAATATATGTAACCTCACAGCAACTTCAAGAGGTACAGAAGATACAACACCTGAGGCTTGGCTTGAGTCAAGTGCATCTGCCTGAATTTCATCATTTTGATCACAGAATGGCTTCCTTGGGAGAAAGAATGGTGGTGATGTTTTGACAAAACAAGAAGGAAGGGGCACTTCTCTGGTGGTCCAGTGGCTAAGACCTTATGCTCCCAGTGCAGAGACCCAGGTTCAATCCCTGGTCAGGGAACTAGATCCCACATGCTGCAACTGAGTTCCTGGTGCAGCCAAATAAATAAATACAATTTTTTTAAAGAAAGAAGAAAGAAGGAAAAGTGTTCTGTGTAGACTAAAAACAGCAAGATATAGCCCTCTCAGTCCCTTAGGCAATAGGTGTTTAATACATGACTTTTATAATTTAGTAAATGGGATAGCTATAAATGCTGCCTTTGCATTCCAGAGAAACCAGGGTCAGAGCTTCTATAGCACTCATAAAAGCTTCCCACCTCATGTCACCTAGGGATTTCCAACCCTTCTCTGAGGGCTGCTTCCTTTTACCCCTCCTGGTTGAGCACAAGCTTCACTGCAAACCCACCAATGTCAGAGTGTAACCCCTGGTGGATCTGAAACCAGTCTGAGCACAAGATAAGTTCTCTTACCAAGATGGATCTCAGGACTGTATTCTGAGATCCTCCAGATCCCATGGTTTGAGTTCCAACAAAGTGCACAAAACTAAGGGTCATGAGTGAGCACTTTGCTGGTCTCTGCTGAGAACAAGTGCTTCCTGGTTTGGCACTTGCCCTTCGACGGGGCCGGGAGAGAATGGAGCGGGTGATGGAGATGAAAAGCGGTGAGCACAAATTTTCTTGTCCTTCAGAACAATTTTTCTTCGCCCTTACTTAAAGTTTTCCCTTTCTAATATTATACCTTACCTATAGAAAGCAATTTTAACTTCTCTAAGCTTTTCCACATTTATTATTATGGCTCTGCAAAATAATCCTGCAGAGAGGGTATTATTCTGATGCTGAATTTCTATAGAAACAAAAATGCTTCCTGAAATCCAAGGTGCCCATTGAAACACAAGGTAGGTAGGCACAGACATGTGTGGGCATGCACACACACGCGTGCGTGCGCGCACGCACACACACACACACACACACACACACACACACACACACTTCACCATCCACAGAATGATTGAGGAGAAAGGAGAGTGGGAGGGCCAGCCATGGTATCTCTTTTATTCCCTTCTGTCTTTCCAAGTCCATATTTTCACTTAAAAGTTCCGTAGCTGTTTCCTCCAGTGATATGGATTAACTGCACAGAGCTGTGTGTAATACAAAATGAGACGTGGCTGCCCTGCCAGCTCTGGAGGAAGTTACAGTGTAGCTGAACAGAAACTAAAACAGGGAACAAGAGAAGGTTCCTATAGCTAATTGTCGGATTGCCTGTTCCAGACGGAAAATATTTCAAGGATTCTGAAACAGATGTGGACGGTCTCATGCCAGGCATACTCAGAGAAGACTTCTTGGGAGATTTGAGACTTAGACTGGGCCATGAAGGAAAAGGGCCAGGACAGCTGCTAGGACTGTGCAGACTGGTCAGAGGGTGGAAATGGCAGAGTCCAGTCTAGGAGACGGGACAGTGGTGCTCTGACCTTAGTCAGTTCCCATTCCAACATTTGAACCCACTGACTCTCTCTTCCCAAGAAAGAAAAGGCTGTTTTAGGTGTAGAGGTCACCAGTGAACTTGTGGTCAAATCTAACATACACCCAGAAGAATAAGTGTTTTGATGGGACTGAGTGGGAGTAAATATCAGCGCCTAGATGAGGGAGACGAGATGGAGAGGAATCCACCAATGCCCAGCAGCTATCGTTTTGCATGGCTGGGTTTAGACGCCTGTGTCAGCTACCGGGGCCATCAGGCCTGGTAAGTAAGTAAGTGTTAGTCACTCAGCCACGCCCAGCTCTTTGCGACCCCATGGACTGCTGCCCACCAGGCTCCTCTGTCCATGAGATTTTCCAGGCAAGGATACTGGAGTAGGTTGCCATTTCCTTCTCCAGGGGATCTCCCCAACCCAGGGATTGAATCCAGGTCTCCTGCACTGTAGGCAGATTCTTTACCGACTGAGCTACAAGGGAAGCCCAAGTCTGGTAACATAGCCTTATTTTATCGTGTATAGTAGACATTCTATTAATAAACCAATTATTATATATTCACCTGTTGTATCAGAGACAGAGGAGCCTGATGGGCTAGAGTCCACAGGGTCGCAGAGTCGGACACCACTGAAGCGATTCAGCAGGCATGTTGTATCAGATCACACGTGCGGCCCAAACAAACAGAGGAAAAACTCCCCACACTAGGTAGCTTAAACAAGAGAAATTCATGTTCACACAATTCTGGAAGCTGGAAGTCCAAGATCAAGGTCTGTGAGGCCTCCCTCCTAGCCCTGCGGACAGCCTCCCTCTTGCTGCTCTTCCCATGGTCTTTGCTTTGTGCACGTGGCTGTCTCGTGTCTCTTTGTATGTCCTAATCTCTTCTCACAAAGACTCCAGCCACACTGGCTTACACCTGGTGCTGGCGCTCAGTCACGTCCAACTCTTTTGATCCCATGGACTGGGATTTCCCAGGCCAGGAGACTGGAGTGGGTTGCCATTTCCTTCTCTAGGTCAGCTTCCCAACCCAGGGATCGAACCCCCGTCTCCTGCAGCTCCTGCACTGGCAAGAGGATTCTTTACTACTAGTGCTGCCTGGAAAGCCCCGGATTGGCTTACAACCCACCCCAAGAGCCTCATTTTAACTTAATTAGCCCTATCTCCACATACAGTCACATTCTGAAATATTGGTGGCTCAGAGGTTAAAGCATCTGCCTGCATTTCAGGAAACATGGGTTCGATCCCTGGGTCAGGAAGATCCCCCGGAGAAGGAAATGGCAACCCACTCCAGTATTCTTGCCTGGAGAATCCCATGGGCGGAGGAGCCTGGTGGGCTACAGTCCATGGGGTCGCAAAGAGTCGGACACAACTGAGTAACTTAAAAAAAAAAAAAAGCCTTCAATAATTTATGAAGATACGATTCAGTCCATGACTCCTGTGTTTCCAGATTTGGTGGCTACCCTGGAAATTTGGAAAAACCAAGGGATGAAGTTCCAAGTCATATTATAGGAATGTAGAAACTTTTCTTTATAGCCAATGGCAACCCAGCTGAACCCGCCAGTCTCTTTCGTCCCTTGAGTTGGGGATGTAGATGACTGTAGCACCATCATGCCTGGATGGAGACCAGCCTTGCAGCGTGCAGACACAGCCTCGGGGATCTAGACGCTGCTTGCCCTGGGGGTGTGGTGGCATTCATGCAGCGACTCTACCCAGAGCAACTGCAGGGTGTGGAGAACAGTGGATGGTTCTGCCCTAACTCAGGGCCCCATCCCCTGCAGCGTGTTCTCCCTCAGAGCCTGTCACCACCCCCTGCCTCATCCCAGTGAACCCTGAAGGCACCTTGGCTGTAAAGCCCCATGTGACCTGCCTGCTGGCTGATGCTGACGCAACGGTATATAATTCAGCAGTGATTTATATTCCATGCAGGTCTGAGCAAAGCTATAAAGCGCTCTTGAGAGCCAAATGCTGCTGAGGCGTTTCATCTAAGCAGAGGAAGGGTTTGTGTACATCAGCTTCCCGGGATGCAGGGCACTGTGAGAGGAGGAGGGAACCTTCTTCTGTTTGCTGATTTGCTTTTTTTTTACGGATTTCCAGATCAGAGAGGGGCGGAAGGGGGAAGGTCTTAGGGAGGACTTGGGCTGCTCCCTGACCTCCCTGATACACATGCCCACAAGGGCACATCGGCACAGACTGGGATCAGGACAGAGATGCTCTGAGTGCCATAGCAACAAGGCAGCCCACAGGGGTTAGGGATACACGTCACTCCTTACTCCCAAGAGCAGAAAATGTCGCCCAGATGGATTTCTGGCCCTGGAAAGCTGCAGAAAGTCTACTTCAGTGAAGTTTTGGGTGCAACTTGGTCACAGAAGGAATAGCTATTTGGGGAAAATGCCTGTGCCACGTATGAGACCACCCTGCATTCCTGCAAGAACCTTTGCCAGGCCCTCGGTTTCCTAGGCGATGGCTTCTTGAATTAGTAAGAGCACTTCCGCCGCCTGGCCCGAGGCTGCAATTTCAATGCTCTTTCTCCACAGGGTCCTTGGCTGTGGGGTTCTTGCTGAGGCTTCTCTGACAATCCCTGAAGGGAGTGTTCTCTTCTCTCCTCCTGTGGATGCTAAAGCAGCAGTTGGCACAGGAGGCCCCATCCCACCCGCCTTACATACCTGCAGCCACTGCTCTGAAGTGGCCTGAGCAGGGGTTGATGCCAGAACTCTGAATATCAGCTTAAAAATACCCTAGTTATCAGCCTTCCAGGTGGTACTGGGTTCAAACCATTTGGGGGCTGCAGAAAAAGTGCTCCCTGGTGACGTTTCACGGTTCCAAGAGAATTAACTGCCCCAAAACAATGATCTCCCAGTCTGGCATTTCTTAGCTTGGCAACCCATCCAGAGATCCAAGTTTCTGTGCTTCAGGCATTAAATTTTCTGTAACTTAGCAAGTGAGGAGTCCCAGGTGGCGCTAGTGGTAAAGAACCCTCTTGCCACTGTAGGAGACGTAAGAGAGACACATGTTCAATCCCTGGGTTAGGATGATCCTCTGGAGGAGGGCATGGCAACCCACTCCAGTATTCTTGCCTAGAGAATTCCATGGACAGAGGAGCCTAGTGGGCTACAGTCCGTAGGGTCCCAAAGAATTGGGCATGACTGAAGCAACTTAGCACACACACGCAACTCACCAGCGAGGATTCACTGTTGTAGTCAGTGCAGTGTCACTGATGGGCTCTAGGGTGCAGGGCAGGAGGGAACCTGTAGGAAGGGTGACCAGTGTGTCCCACTTAGCCCAGGTCTTTCTCATTTTAGGACCAGAACTCAGACTTCCCAGGGATACACCCTCTACCCAACAACTCCCAGACAAGCTGGGATGGTTTATCACCCTGCTAAGGAAGAAGGACTTTGAAAGAAAAAAGTCAGAAACTTAAAGATTATGGAGGAAGCGCTGGGAATCTGTATGTAGCCAAGCAAGTACCTGGAACATACATGTCCCCTGGGGATTAGGACACATCATTGCATAATGTGTGATACCTGACTGTCATATAACCCTACAACTCAGTCATGTTCTGGTGGTGGTTCAAGTTGGAGGAGTGGGTGAAGTGGCCAGAAAGGATGCGGGGTCCAAGGAGAACTGGGGGAGCCCCACGCCTGAGAAGACAAAGGAGGAAATAGAGAGGGACCTCCAGGGAGAGGGAACCAAGCTTGGAAACACAGAGAAGAGACAGCCTCGCAGGAAGAAACTGTCAAACAGCCAGGAAACTAAAAGTAGGAAGAAAGCTAGAATTTGGTATCTGGCGACCAGAGAGCCATTAATTAGAGATGGCTGCACAGCGAAGGGGGTGGTGAAAAAGCTGTACTTGGTGTTGAAACAGGAGTCGGCCGTCTGGACATGAAAGCTGTTTCCTCTGTCTCACCCTCACTAAGCCTTATCTGTGTCTAGTGTGGGGATGCTAAGAGGACTAGAGGCGTGATGTGGTGATCCCACCCTCTCCCCTTCCAGCCAGGTGCTGGCAGGACAGGCAGACAAGAGTGACTGGGGCCAGGCCATAGGTTGCTAGGTGACAGTGTGGGTGTGATTCCTGACCATGTCCAGGTGGGGCTGGTCATCCAGGGAAGCAGATACTGTGTGTGAATCAAGAGCAAGCATTTATGTTTCCAGAGGTCACCATTATACCCCTTGGTCCTGCCTTCCCGCCCGCAGGTGGAGTTTGCAAGGAGGGACTCTAGAGAGGGCTGAAGGACCCATCTGTGTCAGCAAGTCTTGTTAGCACCAACTCCCCGGCTGTGGGAATCTGGGGTGGTGGTGTTCTCATCTAACTGGGTTCCCTGAACTCTGAGTCCAGATGAGTGAGAGTCTTGCTGCCGGAAGGGTAGATTTCATTTCTTCTTTTGACTAGCTGCAACGGACCAGTTAGGGTTGGCTGCCTGGAGGGCACGGCTGAGTAAGAGTCTGAGGCCCCTTCCAGGACCAGCAGGAATGAGGGTTGAGACTGATTAGCTGTTTCTGTCAAAGGCATGGACTTGAAACTAATAGCAGGGACATTGAACTTTGCTGTCCAAAGCACAGTTCCTATAATGACAGACCTTACAGGCCTCTTGTGAATGGACAAGGCTAGCGCTTTTCAAAAATGTTTAGATCAAATGAAACTTCACATGGAAGCAGATCAGAGCAGGGCTTGTCCTGGCCAAAGGGAGGAGAGAGGGCTGGGAATCTCTTTTACTCCCTCTTGCTTCCCAGGGGCAGCTCCAGAGGCACCATCGTGGCACACGGTTTGAAAATCCCTGGAGGAGGGACTGCTTTAGGAGAGGGCCGGAGAGGGTCTCTCTGAGAGGATGGAACTGGAGTTGAGACCCCAGAAGATCTCAAGAAGAACACCATTTTAGTGAGAGAACAGCAAGTGCACAGGTCCTGGGGTGAGGACAGGCTTAGCCGGTTTGAGTCACAGAATGTTTTCTCCTATGGCCGGCGTACTGGGACTCTGAGGGGGTCAAGCTGAAAGATGAAGTCAAGGAGGTAGGAAGCATCCACCCAGGTGAGGCCATACAGGCAGGGTAAAGAGGTGGGCTTTAAATTTTTTTACATATGGCTGGAAGAAGAAGGTGGGGCATCCTGATCTGCTACAGAGGTTCGGTGGGAAGTGAGGAAAGCCTGGCAGGGAGGACGGTGGTGAGCATTTCAGAAGTCAGAGGCGTGATGGGAATGGGGTGCAGACATGCCTTCTCAACTCAGGCTTAGAGACCAGGACCCTGGGATGCTGGGACTGAAGGAAGGATGCTTTCTAGGCCAGGTGAGGACCCCCTTCTGTTTACTGCCTGCAGACACTCTGTTCCTTCTTCAAGACCCTGCTTCCTCTGGGAAACCTCCGCTGGCCCAGCATAGTTGTCTCACCATTTACTTCTGGGTATTTTTCCTTCTTTTCCTAAAGATGACTCCATATAGGAGGGACCTTCTAGCTCTCTGCTCCAGCTCCCTGATTTACCGATGAGGGTACCAACTGTTCAGAGCGGATGCTAAACTCAGGCCCTTTAATCCCCCGTCTGGCACTATTTCCACTTCATCCTCAGCTTTTCATTTACGTCTGTCTCCTATGCCCAACGAGATTATAAGATTTTTTTTTCATCTTTTTATTTTAGATTTAATTAAAAATTCTCAAGAACAGTGATCCTATCTTATTCTCCCTTTTATCCCTCTAACATCTAGCATAATGCTTGGCACAAACAGAAGTTCAACAGATGTTTGCTGATCGGCTATCGGGCATGCCGTGGGGCCCGCAGCCACGGGAATGTTCCCCTCCTTCCACCCCATTGCAGCTAACCTGCCTTCCCCAGGCTTGACGTCCTGTCCCTCCTTGCCTGGCCAGTGTCGCAGCCAGCTCTGGGTACACAGCGGAGCCTTGCTCCCAAGGAAAGGGCTCGGCTAGTTCTTTTCACTTAATTGGTAACTGTGACTATAATTAGTCTTAAAGTCTGATTGGAATTAGGCTCAAACCCCAAGACATGGGGGAAATTATTGAGAAAATGTGACCGCGCATTAGGACACTTGCCTTTCTTGGATCCTCACTAATCAGTCAGAAAGTGCTCCTGAGAAATAAGATAACCCAGGCTGGAGCCCACTCCTTGTGTGAGAGGAAGTTTCATTACTTACCCA
>SJYC01029430.1:0-12250 GCA_006408675.1 Madoqua kirkii | reverse complement strand
TGTGTGTGTGTGTGTGTGTGTGTGTGTGTGTGTGTGTGTGTGTTTCAGTTGCTCAGTCATGTCCCACTCCTTGCAAAGCCATGGACTGTAGCCTGTCCGTGGGATTCTTCAGGCAAGAATACTGGCGTGGGTTGCCATTCTCTTTTCCAGGGGATCTTGCCCACCCAATGATCGAACCTGGGTCTCTTGCATTGCAGACAGATTCTTACCTTCTGAGCCACCCGGGAAGCACTCGCCCTTTATTTGAGGTGTGTTTTCTAGCAGAGACATTTAGAATCTCTGTGAGTTCCCCAGAGAACCCCAGGGAGTTGGTGGTGGTGGCGGTGGGGGGTGGAAGTTCTGTACCCCACCCTCCCCAGCTGGTCGCATGCCCACAGGTCTGAGAGTTGGACTCATCGCCTTGGGACACAGTCTGGCAGGTCCTTGCCCATCTGGGCCTGTTAGCCCACAGACACTCTGGGACTCCATCAAAGTACATTGTTATCTCAGCTGTCAGAATAGTGGCGGCAACATGTCCTGCATTCTGTCCGTTAACCGAGGACCCACCAGGTGCCTACATGGGTGTATCTCCAGTTACTAATGCACATCTTTCCAAACTTGAATTTAGAAGTGCAGAAGCACATAAAAATATAAATTCTCACCCATGTCCGTGGGGGCTGACAGATCCTTCCCCACCTCTTCCCATTTTGTCACACTGGACTTCTCCATAGGTTGCACAGATGACCTGCGTAATGGACCATCTTGAGTGAGAGCCTGCAGAGTTTTTCCCCACCTATGGGAGTACTGACAAAAGCTAACAAACCACAGAAATTTTTAAAGGTTGCCAAGTCACAGAACAACTGACATGATGTGAAGGCAGGAAGATACCCCAACTAATCCTATTAACATAGCAATAAGATGTATGTAAGCCTGGTGGGCTACCATCTATGGGGTGGCACAGAATCGAACATGACTGAAGTGACTTAGCAGCTTAGCAGCAAGATGTATGTTATCAACAAGATGGGCCATGTCCAATTGGTAGGTAATTAGGTCTATGTGGTAATTAAGTCATTAGGTCTTGATTTATCAACCACATTCTTTCTGCCCTGTCCACTCTGCTTGCAGTTGTTGTTATTAAGTTGCTAAGTCATGTCTGTCTCTTTGCGACCCTATGGACTGCAGCATGCCAGGCTTCCCTGTCCTTCAGCAACTCTCAGAGCTTACTCAAACTCAAGTCCATCCAGTCAGTGATGCCATCCAACCATCTCATCCTCTATCATCCCCTTCTTCTCCTGCCTTCAATCTTTCCCAGCATCAGGATCTTTTCCAATGAGTTGGCTCTTCACATGAGATGACCAAAGTTTTGGAGCTTCAGCATTGGTCCTTCCAATGAATATTCAGGGATTAATTTCCTTTAGGATTGACTGGTTGGATCTCCCTGCAGTCCAAGGGACTCTCAAGAGTCTTTTCCAGCACCACAATTCAAAAGCATCCATTTTTCGGTGCTCAGCTTTCTTTATAGTCCAACTCTCACATCTGTACATGACTACTTGAAAAACCATAGCTTTGACTATACAGACCTTTGTTGGCAAACTAATGTCTCTGCTTTTTAATATGCTGTCTAGGTTGGTCATAGCTTTTCTTCCAAGGAGCAAGCATCTTTTAATTTCATGTCTGTGGTTACAATCTGCAGTGATTTTGGAGCCCAAGAAAACAAAATCTGCCATAATTTCCACTTTCCCCCCATGTATTTGCCATGAAGTAATGGAACTGGATGCCATGATCTTATCTTTTTGAACGCTGAGTTTTAAGCCAGCTGTTTGATTCTCCTTTCACCTTCATTAAGAGACTCTTTAGTTCCTCTTTCCCTTCTGCCATTAGAGTGGTATCATCTACAAATCTGAGGTTGTTGATATTTCTCCCAGCAATCTTGATTCCAGCTTGTGATTCATTCAGCCCAGCATTTTGAATGATGTACCCCACATATAAGTCATATAACCAGGGTGACATATATAGCCTCAACATACTCCTTTCCCAATTTTGAACCAGTCTGTTGTTCCATGTCCAGTTCTAACTGTTGCTTCTTTATCTGCATACGGGTTTTTCAGGAGGCAGGTAAGGTGGTCTGGTATTCCTATCTCTGCTTGCAGAACACTCTTAAAATAATGTCCCTCAAGTTTAATCAGCTACTGGCAACTTACGAAGATCATAAGGTCAAGATCAATTTTCTTGAGGTTGACCTTCTCTCCTAGAATAGATCACTGGACTGAATCAGGAGGACTGTGATGAGAAGAAATGTCTCCCTTTTGTAAAGTATCCTGTGTAGGTACAATTTATAGAGAGCTCTTGGGTGACTTCAGTCACATCTAGAGCTTCAGTTTACAAGATGCTGACTCAGTCCACATCTCTAGCCCAGAAATTTCTACCAGGCTCTAAACTATGGTCCCAAGAGCCTCAACATCCCAAGGGCAGCTCAGATTTGAACTCAGCATGTACACACACACATGCAGTCTCTCTCTCTCCCTGACTTCCTTTCCTAAATCTAAATTTTAGTAAACAATATCACGCACACCAGATTTCTAAACCAGAAATTGAACACGTACTTGGGGCCCAAGTATCCAAGAATTTGGATTGTTGAAAAGTGGTGTCAAAATGGAGCCTTCTCCAGCTCTGGCTCTCCCAGCCCATCGCTGTCTCCTTCCCTCACCCCCTCTGCTGCTTCCCTCACCTGGATCCATGTCTCAAGGTTATACACAGAACCTCTGCCTCACACGGGGTCTTCACCAGAAATCACCTGAGGAATTTTGGAAAGGAAAGCACCCCATCCTGGCCCCCAAAATTATGATTCAGAGGTTCTGGGGTGAGATGTAATCCACTCTGGGAACCCACTTAGAATTCTGTCTGAACCCCAGGGCAGAGCAGGAGGGACCCTGGGTGCTTTGTAACCCCCCCAAGTTTGGGATCACTGTTCTCCCAAGGAGTGATGGTACCATATGTGTTTGTACACGATGGCTGTTGCTACACACACAAACACATACACCTACATGCTTCCACACACAGTTTCATTTACGCCAAGTCCCCCATGATGCACTGCTTTGCTTTCAGTTGCCTCTACCAACCGTCATCCACTAAACAGCCAATCAGTCCTGGCCTGCGCCTTCCTCCTTTCTCCTCTTGATCCAGCAGGGTCCTCCCTGGACTCCCTGCCTCTACACTGCCCTCTGCTCTGCTCCTGACTTAGTGACCTTTGGGAATGCAGATCACCGCCACGAAAGTGCTTGGGCCCCTGCAGTACTATCCGCCCCAGCCAGCCTTCCCAAACGTTGCATACTTCTTCAGGCTTTTACTGTCCCATCTGCAGTGACAGAGCAAACAAGACACAGGGAATATCAAGAAAAGCTCTTGAACTCATTTTCGGTACATCACATCTCTGTTCACTAAAAGTGGGCTTAGGGTTCTATTTGATAACATTCTGTCTCTTGTAGCAGCCTTCTCGCTGGAGGTTAATATGAGCAATGGTTTTCTTGTTTGTTTTTGTTTTTCTTGAGGTTTTTGGTTGGTTTGTTTTGTCTTCTATTTGGCTGTGTCAAGTCTTAGTTGCAGCATATGGGATCTTTAGCTGGGGCCTGTGGGATCTAGTTCCCTGACCAGGGATTGAATGCTGCATTGGGAGTGTGGAGTCAGCCATTGGACCATGAGGAAAGTTCCTAAGCAATATGTTTTGGCTTTGTTTTAAGGAGCATCATAAAATAAGTTTGTGAAATACCTCGTAAGACTAAGTTGGACAGGTTAACTAATTTGACTGTGGATTATGCATCTTTGTGGGTGAGAAGTCACGTAAAAAGTTTCCCAAAGTTAGTGCCTCTGCTTTGTCGTAAAGCAGTTTTCTCCTAGGCTTGGTGTTCCACGGAAAACACTCTGGTGAATGTTGTCTTACGGGAAAAGGCTTCCAGGATTTGGATGACTGGTTGGTAAACGGATTAAAGGAAAACCCAATATTGTGTAAGACTTTGTATGTGGAAAAGAAAGGAATAAAGATGTTTTTCTCTCTAAAGAGGTAGAGAAGGGGGTGTTTCTGCATCTCCAAAGAAAGACAATGAATTTTAAATGCTTTCGAAAAATAAACTGAATGCTCTTCTGCTTTACTTCACCCTACACAAACTGGCCTGTGATTTATTGTTAGGATTTTCCCTAAAGAGAGATGTCCTGAGTTTGTCCAAGACCAGGCAGTTATAAGATCGTGAGGCAGCCTTGGTACTATTCCCCTCTCTGTGAATGTTTCCAAATATCGATCTCATCAGCAGGTTGCCCTTAACCTGCATCTTTTCATTTCTCTTATTCAAGAAAAATTTTAAAAATGTAATAAACCTCCCTTCTCTCTCTCTTCCTCTCCTTCCCCTCACCCTCTCTGCTGCCCCTCCCCCCCATGTCTCCCTTCCCCCTCCAGGAACTTTCTGCATCATCTCACTGTGCACCTGTGTGGCTGGGATCAACTTTGAGCTGTCACGTTACCCCCGCTACCTGTACGGACTCCCGGACGACATCAGCCATGGCTACGGATGGTCCATGTTCTGTGCGTGGGGGGGCCTGGGCCTCACTCTGATCTCGGGATTCTTCTGTACCTTGGCCCCTTCTGTCCAACCTGTCCCGAGGACCAACTGCCCCAAATCCAGACCCGAGAACGGGACGGTGTGCTAAAACAAGCAGCCCATACTCACACCCACACACATATATATATATATAAATATATATATAATATACATATATTATATGTATGACAAAACTCAGTCAAGACAATGCCAGTGCCAAGGCAGATGGGGGTCGGCTCAGGCACCCACATCTCGCCGGACTCTGTGTCGCCTCATCACCGAGATGGGGGACGGTGTTCCCCTCACGTGGCTCTTCCATCGATCCGTAACTTCTGACTCTGAGGTTTCTTGAGGACAGCGTGAGCATCACCCCTCAAAGACAGAGTCCCAATTCCCACCACTCACAAGGATGGGGGCATGGAGGAGGGAGGCTGGGAAGAGATGGTGCCTGTGGTCCAGGGCAGCACAGATGTAGACAGGAAAATGCCCTCCCCTGAGCCGACAGGATGGGACACCACCCCAACCCCTATCATATCGCAAAGGAACAACGCCCTTAGTTCATAGAATGTAGCCAGATCTTCGAGGCCATTTCCAGAACCATTTTCTTCTGCTCCTCCTGTTCTGATTTCCTTCCTGGCCGACCAGCAACACACCAGAAAGTGGAAGAGAAAACACACTGAGAAGCAAGTTTTCTCTCTGCTGCCAAACTTTTGGATGAAGTTCTGGAGGTGGGAATGGGGAGAGAACGCCGTGCTGAGAGGCAAGACCCACATCAATGAAAGGACACTTCCGAGGATGCTCAGAAAGCCCAGTCTTACCTTCCAGCTGCCTTACACCCAGTTAAACAAGAGGCCGCCCTGCCCTGAACCCAGCCTGCGCTCCCTGGGCAGATCGGAGCCTTGGAGTAACCCTCTGGTGTGTGTGTGTGCGTGCACGTATGTGTGCAACAACTTTGGGTGGTTTCCTTTTTTTCCTTTTCACTTTTTTAAAATACTGCTGGATCATGACTGTTGTCTACCATTTGTGGTGGTTTCATGGCCCAGGATGGAGGCCCCAGGAACTAGGAAGCGTCATGAAGGTGGGCCTCTGTGGGTGCCAGTTCCACAGCTTGACATCCCTGCTGTGTGTGTGCGCGTCTGTGTTTTCTGAGTGTGGGATTTTTACATTTGTGTTGCATTTCTCTATTATTTTTAGTGCAGCTGAAATTCCCTGAGGGCAGAACCAAGAACTCCAGCTCTGGGCAGAGGACGTGTGGTGCTGCAGTCCCACGGCTGGGATGCCACGGGACTTGGCCCCTAACTTTGGAAGTTCAAGACATCTGGGCACACAAGCCGTGAGCAAAGAAGGGAGCACAGATCAAGAGGGAGAAGGGGAGTGGCCTCACTTACCGCTGGATAAAGTCCGTACACCAAACGAGACCTTTCCCTTCCCATCAGGGAAGTTGTCCTTTGTCATTGGACATCCAGGGGCGACCTCTGTACAGACGAGAGAAAATGGGTCCCATGCAGAGAGAGCCGCCATGTCCCATGGGCTCCAGTTTGTATGATATTGTGTAAATTCACAGAGAACTCTTGACTCTTGCCATCTTCGTCCTTTCCCTCTTGATATGCAAGGCCATGAATCCCCAAATCGCCATCGTGATGGCTAGCACCCAAGCAGAGGTGGCCTCGGTCCAGCCCAGTGTCCCAGGCTCGGTGGAGCATGTTGGCACTGCAGGTGTTGGCGAGCTGTGATGTCGGCCAGAGGGTTGTGCAAGCTGTGGGGATGGGATCTGCTGGCAGGAGTGGGCAGCAGCGGCCAGTGGTCACGTCGGTGACCCCACAGGGGCCGAGCAGCCCTGGGAGGCAAAAAGTGAATTCCCCGAGCGGTCCAGCCATGGGTCCCCCGCATGGCCGAGGATTCAGTTGCTTCATAACTGAGTGTGCTCTGGCCACTTTGCCTCTCACGCAGCAGCCTCCCCCCAGCCGTGCTCTCTGTTCCATCTCCCTGTCTTCTGCCCCATCCCCTCTCTGGGTCTCCCCTCCCCCAACCTATGACCCATTTCCCTTCTCACTCTTCCACCCACCAGGCTCTAAGCCCTGCCTCTCTCTTTATCTGCTCTTTTTGACTGTGTGTGTATGTGTGTGTGCAATTCACATCCAAATAGGGCATCTGATGTGTGCGGATGGATGTGAGTGTGGGTCTCGTGTGTGTGTATCTCTGGTGCATTTTGTGTACATTTGTGTCAGTGCACACCTGGACACAGATCTGGGTGTACTACTCAAGACTTCCTTGCTAGCGACACAGGTCAGCTTCTGCACAAAGGCTCACATGTGAGTGCCCTGTGCGTGGGGTGCTGGGGGACGGCCTGGTGGGAAATGCTGTTAGCTCCCAATTGAACCTCTAAAGATGACTTTTAAAACAAAGGATTTATTCTATGAGAAAGGAGAGAATTTTCAGGAGAACCCAGTGTTTCAATTGTTTAGGGAATTAAAAAAAATAATTTTCTTTGAAAAGTTCAATTTCCCACTTCGGGGGAAAGGCATACTTGGGTTTGAGGAAAAGTAAGGGGAAGTACCTCAGATTGAGAGTCCCATGCCTCGCTTCCAGGCCCCTGAGCTGGGCTCCACCTGCAGGGAGAGATGGGGGGCCACCAGCCTCCGTTTAGGGCAGAGGGCTTGTCTGTGACCAGATCCGAACTTCAGCTAGTTCCCAGTTGTGAAAAATGGAGAAAGAAATTCCAAACAGGGCAATTTGTAATCAGTCACTTAAATTCTTCTTAAGGAACTTTTCTTAAGGAACCAGTACTGTTCACCAACCTGTGATTTATACCCCATTTTTTTAAATCCCGTGCTCGCCATAAACAGAGCATCCACTCTCTCCGACTGCTCACCTTTATTGTTGTTGAGTCACTAAGTGGTGTCCAGCTCTTTGTGACCCCATGAACTGCAGCACGCCAGGCTCCCCTATCCTTCACTGTCTGCCAGAGTTTGCTCAAACTCATGTCCACTGAGTCAGTGATGCCATCCAGCCGTCTCATCCTCTGGCATTCCCTTCTCCTCCTGCCCCCAATCTTTCCCAGCATCTTGCTCTTTTCCAATGAGTCGGCTCTTCGCATCAGGTCATCTTTATAACAGACCTTTAACACAGCCTGCTGCATCCCTTTGAAGTGTCCCTAAAATGTTAGGCGAACTCCTAGGAAAGAAGGAAACCACCTGGGCTCAGCTCCCATCAGCAGAGCAGGAGCTTGGACCTGCTCTTTTGGTCATGGGGCCAGAAAGGTAGAGACGCACAAACTCTGGGTCTGCATCTGCTCGGAGCCAGGAAAGGCCTGGCCAGACAGGATGGAAGCCCTGGGCAGGAGGCCAGTCCTGGCGGTGGGAGAACCGCCCTGATGACCTCGATCCCTCCAGCACAGGGATTTGATCCCAGATGGAGACATACCACCCCAAGCTCCCACTGAAGCTGTTGTGCTGCGAGGGCTGAGGAAGAAGACCAGGGAGAAAGGAAGGAGGAGGCTCAATCTGCGAACCTCTTTAGCTCAGACCCCGCTCACCCCAGGTCAGAGTAGGACCCGACCCTCTGGCGGGTTTCACGGTCAGCAGCCTTACCCACCAGCCCACACCCCAGATCAAAGTCGAATTCCCTACAGATGTATAGAAAAAGCCTATACTGTGTATGTGTTCTGAGCCCCATGCAAGTCAACCTTGATCCCAGGGCCTATTTCTGCTTCTGTTCCTTGCCCTATGACCCTGGGGATTCAAGAAAGTGGGGTGTCTGCCTGTAAAGGGTCCTGTTTCTTTCTCTCCCCATCTTGAGAGTTTTGGTTTCTTCTTCTATTTGCTATTCCCTTCTCTCTACTCACTTCCCCTTCCCCTCTGCATTAACTTCAGTCAACTAAAATAATTAAGGAATTTGTCTTCAGAAAGGCTCATATGCTCCAAGCAGCTCCCGCCCCCAACCCCATTCCTCATTTGGTGGGGCTGTAGGTTTCATGAGTTCTGTGTTTCCTTGGCGTCAAAGTATAAGAAAATTTAAAGTGTGCCTGTTCCAGCTTCAATCCTCCTGCAAGCCCCAGCCTTTTAATAACTAGACCTTTTTCATTTCAGGGATCACAAAGACTCAATGACTCCACCATGTCAAGACAAAGCCTTCCTGCTTCACATGTCTATGTGGCACCCTGGGCCTTGGTGCCATTTGGGTATATTCTCTGGTTGGGAGTGAGCGGTTCCTCCTACCAGTGCTTGCCTTCCTTTGATGAGGGAAGAAGGTGCCCTGAGACTCCGAGGCTGGGCTATACATCTTAATATTCACCCACAGTCACAATGAGAGGTATGAGATTAAAGAACTTCATGTAGTTGTCCTGATTTAGTGGGAGGATAGGCTGCTTAGGGCTCCACAGCTGCCTACCTGAGTGAGATTCAGGGACATGAAATCAAGTACATCAGCCAAAGGCATTTAGAATGGACTCTTCACCTGGATTACTATGAGCGCATTCAGTTCAGTTCAGTCATTCAGTCGTGTCTGATTCTTTGCCACCCCAAGAACTGCAGCAAGCCAGGCTTCCCTGTCCATCACCAACTCCCGGAGCTTGGTCAAACTCATGTCCATGGAGTCAGTGATAAGCACATTAGTGAACTGATTTTCAAGTATCTGGGGAGGGAAGGAGTAGGAAGTACACTCTGGTCATCTTTGGTGTGATTTGTGAGGGATGTTTGCTTGCTGCTCGTAACAAAGAGAAGCCGTTCTTCAAAGTATGTTTCTTCTGCTCCAAGGACCAGTCTTTCCCAGGGACTCCTCCAGCCCTTTCCAGGGCGGAATGATGAGTCATGGGGTGATTTGACCACAGATAGAAGTAGCTGGTGCCTAACAGCTGGGTTGGCTTCTGTGCTGTCTTCCAGAGTAAGGGGACGTTGTTTTAAACCAGCCCCCCTCTGCATCCCTCTGGTCACAGAAGCTCGATATCCCTCAGCACAGTCACCTTGGTGGGCTGAGTTTGCCCTCTTTCCATTGATGTCTCCATGGGGCAAAATATTTCTTAAACATTGTTAGTTCTTAGACTCCATTGTTATTGGCTATTTGACTTTTTTTCTTCCTGAATAACGCTTACCCATTGTAGAAAATTAGAAAAATAATATACAAAAGAAAAAAGCCCTAGAAGGTTGTTCACAATTCCATGTCTGTGAGACATCATAATGGCCACAGCCCCGATACCTGCCCAGTGGGCGGTGTCTCTGGGTTGGCAACTGGGGCCTGGGTGCAGCCCGTGACTCAGAGCCATACTGGTCTGTATGGAGCTGAGGGCTTCCCTAATGGCTCAGACGATCAAGAATCTGCCTACAATGCAGGAGACCCAGGTTTGATCCCTGGGTCTGGAAGTTCCCCTGGAGAAGGGAATGGCAACCCACTCTAGTATTCTTGCCTGGAAAATTCCACAAACAGAAGAGCCTGGCAGGATACAGTCCATGGGATCATGTGGAGTTGAGCCTGTGTTCAAGGCAATGAGAGCATAGGGCTTTGAGCCCCAAAAGGTAGCAAACAGGCCTTTGAAGCAGCTCAATGCCAGAGCTTAGGGGCAGTGTAGAGCAGAGCTAAAGGCTTCCTACTTTGTGATTTCTTTCTTCTTTTTTTTTCTCTTTCTTTTCTTTTGGAGTGCCATCTCAATCTAATGATAGATATAGGAGCACTGAAGCCAGCGTAATTCGCTAATTCAGCGACACTTGTATAACACAGTTACTGTCCATCTCATTTCAGTTCTGCGCTGAAATGAATGGTGACTCTGGGCACTGTGTATTCTCCATACTTGAACTTCCTCATCCACAAGATGAGGATAGTGATAACACTTTACCTCATGGTATATTAAGGGTGACCAAAGTGGTTTGCAAACCAGAAGTGTCGTATAAATTATACACTGTTCAGATTCTCCTACAGCAGTCAAGCCCCCAGTGAATGGGGTTCTTCCATGTAGTTTCTGAGCTTCACTGCAGAAAGGATAACCTCGAATGGGAGGAGTGCTGCTCGACAGGAGGTGTATCCAGCTTAAGCATGCGGATTTTATTCAGTCATCCAGGTTCCTCAGAGAAGTCGGCTCCTTAATTTACCCACTCTCAGGCTTCCTTCCTTTTATCCAAAGTCAGTTTTGCCAAGAGCACTCTTAATCCCTCTTTGTTATTCCCAGAGGTGATAAAATAAGTAAACCATATATAGAAAATAGCATATATAAGCTAAAACAGTTAACTGTTAACCAAGACACATATTCAATGCCTTTTTTTTTTAACCATTCTCCTCCTAGCATTAATAATTCTTGCTGTCGTGGCCCAAGGGGTTGGGAACACGTCAGATTTCTGAAACATTCTAATGGTCTTTTAAGTTGAAGATGGGAATGAGTCTTAAGCCACTGGGATCTTCTTTCTCCAGTCAGTTGGTAAAGAAGATGGCTTTCTCAGAAGCACGTGGGTTCTGATAGGTTCTTATGATGCATTCACTGGGAGTTGTTCTGGGCACAATCCTGTTGGGGGAAAACTCAATCCTAGGTTCTAAACAAGGAAAGATTGCGTTTCCCAAAGGGTCAGCACGCTTTCTGCCTTGCAGGGGATCAGCTTACAGTGTTACAATGAAACCTGCTGTAAGGGAAAGCTGAGTGGTTCATTGCTCCCAATATGGTTGGAGCCCAGCCAGGGATGCAGGAACCACCCAACTGCAGGGGGAGTGTGTTCACCACTGAGAAACGGAAAACTGGGTATCAGCACAGGGGTCCCACAGCTGTAGCTCAAACCTGGCCTCAGTCTGCTGGCCACCAAGCTCAGCAACTGGCACCCCTGCTCTTCACCTGCAAGGACTGGGTGTTCGCTCCTCGGGGAGCCCTGCGTCCCTCTGTCCCTCCTGGCTACGCGTTCCCCTTCCTCTCTGGGTCACCGTAGACCTTTTCTGGCCTGAGTGTAACGGAAAACTGGGTATCAGCACAGGGGTCCCACAGCTGTAGCTCAAACCTGGCCTCAGTCTGCTGGCCACCAAGCTCAGCAACTGGCACCCCTGCTCTTCACCTGCAAGGACTGGGTGTTCGCTCCTCGGGGAGCCCTGCGTCCCTCTGTCCCTCCTGGCTACGCGTTCCCCTTCCTCTCTGGGTCACCGTAGACCTTTTCTGGCCTGAGTGTACTGAGTGTATCCGTGTGTCTGTGTCGCTGTGATTGTAAATCTGCTTTTACATACAAGCTTTCATAACTCCTCCTCCTCTTTCCCCGTCTCCACCCATGGTGTGACTGTTTTGCTATTCAAGACTATCTGTAAAAATGTACAAATAAAAATGGAAACTGAAAATAGCGTGGAGGGAATAGAGACTAGACAGAGGCATTGCTGTAGCCCTCAGTTTTCTGAGGACTTAGGTGGACTGCCCGGAAACCCCGACTCTGGGTGGGATTCTAAGGCAGGGACGCCATTGGCCCAGGAGGGTTTTTTTTGGTTTTTTTTTCTGGTTGTTTCTCTGACAGTCACGAGTGTCTGCTTGGAACTCTCTGTTTGAAAGGTTTTGGCCTTTCAAGTGAAATGCATTTCCTGAAAAGTAAAAGTAAGTCATCCAAGTGTGAAGGTGAAGGTTATCGCGAAGGTCAGCACAGAGACCCGACCCGGGGGTGGTTTTAATCACCCTGTCACTGGCTTGCTCAGGACCTTGGGCGAATCTTGATACCTCACCGTTGCTTCTGCGT